>JAFEMH010003552.1:0-258921 GCA_022495995.1 Adenophora triphylla var. japonica | reverse complement strand
GGACAAGAAGAATAATCTTTTTCAAAATTCAAATTGACCAGCCAGTTTTTGTTTCCAGCATTGCTATATTTGGTTTTCTTCATTTGTTTTTCTTTTTTGAGATTCTTTTTAAGGTTTACCCTTAAATAACAATGCCCATTTTACCCTCACTTTGTTAGAAATGTTAGGATAGTTAGGAATTGTTAGAAATGTTATAACTTCCGTTAATTTTCTAACGAAAATTCTAACAAGCTCAAATTGGAGCACTTACAATCCCCACAAAAATCTCCCCAGGGCTCATGTAGCATGCACAAAACTTGAATCAATAGGAAAAATCCTAAGTGATTGAAAATCATAAATCATAATTTCCCTGCCAAAAGCTTAGGCCAAGTGCATCTTCGAAAGCAAATAAACGCATCATCTCATAATCATTTTTGGTTCTATGCATGCATCCGCCATCATGAATGCCATATATGCATCTTCCTCTTCACTAACAAATGCAGGAATTCAAACGTAATCCCCCTTTTCGGCAAGGATGATCTTCACCAAAGACGACCTCAAATGGATGAAAACAAATTCCCAACATCCACAAACATATGAAGACCGCCTCCAGCTGTCTACAAATCGGTCGTGACGCCAAGCTCTCCAATACAATTCGGTCGTGGACGCCAAGTTCTCCAATACAATCGGTCGAGACGCCAAGTTCTCCAATACAATCCCGATCGAGACGCCAAGCTCTCCAATACAATCAGGTCAAGGACGCCAAGTTCTCCAATACAATCGGTCGAGACGCCAAGTTCTCAAGCGCAATCGGTCAAGGACGCCAAGTCCTCCAATACAAATCAGGTCAAGGACGCCAAGTCCTCCAATACAAATCAGGTCAAGGACGCCAAGTCCTCCAATACAAATCGGTCAAGGACGCCAAGCTCTCCAATACAAATCGGTCAGGGACGCCAAGCTCTCCAATACAATGCGGTTAGAGACGCCAAGTTCTCAAAATGCAAATCGGTCAAAGATACCAAGGTCTCAAATACAAGACGGCCGAGACGCCAAGTTCTCCAATACAAATCGGTCGGGGACGCCAAGTTCTCAAATACAAATCGGTCGTGACGCGCAAGTTCTCAAATACAATGCGATTAGAGACACCAAGTTCTCAAAAGCAAGAAGTCCCAATGTGAAGACAAGCTCAAAACCTCTACAAGTTTGACGATCACCAAAGAAGATGCAGACTCAACCAAACTCCTCCTTGCAGGTCAAAATGCCTCCAAAGACAAAGAAATCGTCGGCGTAAACCGTCCCACGAACGGCAACCTAACAACTCTTCATCAACATCGGCCGTAGCCTCGCTACAGTGTAAGCACAAAGACAGTATGAAAGCATATCTTAATCAACTACTTTTCTAAAAGAACATTATCATCAAATCTTAGGGCGACTTCCCAAAAAAATAGTCAAACCTCAAAATACTGTCAAACCATCAAAGACCATCCCCAGCTATTTTCGAACTACGACCGGCTTGATTCCCTCTTAAGGATACGTAGGTAGCCTATCATTAGGTCCAGCCACTCGACCAGCACGGTCATCCTTTCCTTCGGCAGCAGACTGTAAGTGCTCCAATTTGAGCTTGTTAGAATTTTCGTTAGAAAATTAACGAAAGTTATAACATTTCTAACAATTCCTAACAATCCTAACTTTTCTAACAAAGTGAGGGTAAAATGGGCATTGTTATTTAAGGTTAAACCTTAAAAAGAATCTTAAAAAGAAAAACAAAAGAAGAAAACCATAAATAGAAATGGCTGGAAACACAAAAACTGGCTGTTAATTTGAATTTTGAAAAGATTATTCCTCTTGTCCAAAGCCTCAAGCCGCATTTAATGAACAAAGGCACGCCGGCAGTCCCGTCCGCGCGGATGGGTTTGTAATTTTCAGAGGGCTATAAATTGAGCCCTCCAAATACAAAAATAAGGAGCCACAACACATTTTGCACCGAACCTCGGGCGAAATATAGAGAGAAAACAAAGGAGAATTCACTTGAATTGTCACCATTTTCTCTCCAATCTTTCCCAATTCATACTCATCCACTCACTCTCATATTAAAGCCCTAAACACTCATACACTCAAGCCAAACACTCAAGAACACAAGGAAGATTGGTAAACCCTCCTTCTCCTAACCCTAAATCTCATCCATGCATGCATCTTCAAACTACAAAATGTAGTTCTTTCATCTTCTTGCTCTAGATCTAAGAAGATCACCATGGAAGACCATCTCCATGGATGATCTTCTACAAAGATCAAAATTATTTTCAAGTTCTCTTACTTTCTTGCAAAGAAAACTCATTTTCAAAACCCTAAAAACCATTTTCAAGCATAAAATCTCATTTTCAAAGGATAAAAATCCCCTTCCCAAGCAAATGAAATGCTTAGTCCTAATGTACCCCAAGGATGGTTTGGTATAGTTGATTCACCACTAAAATGTCTAGTGATCACTAACCAAAACCTAGGGAAATGGGGACAAGCATGGATGCAAAACCCCTTTAAAATCATATTCTCCTTCTTGAGAAGTTGCTGTCCAGTAGCAATTTTCCCAGACCTCAGTCCATTGTCTTAATTTTTGGACACAGATGAACTTGGAATTTGGTGTTGACTACAAAACACTTTTTGTAGCCAACATCCAGAGCTTTCCAGACATATTTTTACTTTATTTTTTGGGTGAGTAAAACTCCTCTTTTCAAATTTTCTTTCAGAGGCTAGTTCATCAGCTTCTGGGAATCCAGATCTCATATCTGAGGTTTCCAGAAGGTTTTGACCCCTCAAATCTTCTCCAAAATGGAAAATTCCTTTGCACAAACCTTATTTAAGGTGTCTAGAACAACTTTCATTCTCTGAGTTTATCCAGATTATGAAGTTTTAAGACCCTTGAATACATTTCAAAATCAAAGGTCCACTGCCTTTTTCATTCTGGCAGAAATGGCTCTCAACTTCAAAAGGTCTTTTGAGTACCAAATCTCAATCCAAAATCTTCCAAAAATCATGGGATCAGTTTAAAGTCTTGAAAAGATATCCCTATTTTTACTTTTCTGAGTTTCAAAGTATTTTGGCCAAAACACACACACACACACACACACAAATGATTTTCAGCTTGGAAGACTCGCTTTACGAGGCATTCCGGTGCACACTAACGTCCTTCCCGGCGTGTAACATGACCTCCGAACCTAAATCTCTGATCTCGGACTTTTTTCAAAGTTTTGGCCCTCAAAATTAAAATGGCGTGGCGACTCCGTTTCGTTGATTTTTTCAAACAAAAATGGGAAAATTTTCGATACATTCACACATCATCACAAAGGGCGACTCCGCTGGGACTAAGCTTTTTTAAAAAAAATGGTATTTGGTATATTGGTGGAAACCACTAAATTTCCCGTTATCGCCTCCTAACACGAGTCGGGGATAAATTGTGGTCTAACAATCCCACGTACCGGTATCACCGTTTTAAAAAAAAAAAGCTTTTGAGGGTCAAGCTTCCGTCCCGGCTTTGAAAATCATTTTTGTGTGTGTGTTGATTTTTGCACAATTTTCATGTTGTTTTGGCCGCCGAGAAAGTCAAAATTTTGACTGTCGGAATAATGTCCCTAACTGTCGGAATTTTCATGCTTACGTGCTTATGTGCTCATTAAAAATTTAAAAAAAAAAATTTTCAAAAAAAAAAAGGATTTTCAAAAAAAAAAGAAGAAGAAAATTCTCAAAAAAAATCATGCATCATATTTTTAAGACACATAAAAAAAAATCTCTATCTTACTCGTAAAAGAATATAGATCGCTTGCACACTACGCGCACGTGACCGTACACCGCACACTACGTCCTTAACCCGGGAAATCCTTGTCGCGGTCCGTTTGGTCTTATTACGCCTCTGATGAGCACAAAGTGACTACCCAAACATCCCATGGAGCCTCGTGTCGACCATGCACTTGTCCGTGACACACTTTGTCCGAGACCCGTTGGTTTTTAGTCCGGTCCGTGTCATGCCCCGTCCGTGTATAGACCTTTCCTTTCAAGCCTTTGTCGGCATACCGACTCAATATCTTTCTGGGACCCTTAATCGCCGAAGTTCGCCGGTTTTCCGCCGCAGACTTTGACCAAGATATTGACCGGCGCCTTGACTTCGGCTCGACCGGCACAAATTATACACCGACTCCCAAAGATTGACACCGAGTCATCAAGGATTAATGAATATTCCATGCCTAATTACGGCTTAACCGACGACAAGTCAAGATCAATCGTGGACGCTTATCACTCCAAATCATGCCGACTTTTCGTCGAGCCCCTGACATGATCTTGACTTTTGACGTCGCCTTGTCCGTAATTTACATCGAATGCTCGTTAAGACTCGATTACCCGCCGACTTTTAGGATCGTTTTTCTTTCGGTCGGTGGGACCCGCTTGCCCTATAGACCCTCGCCCGGGCCGTCCACCCCGGGAGGTCGAAATACGTGTGGAATACGAGGGGCTTATAGACGTAGTGACGGGCCCACCGATCCAGAATCGAGTAGTTTGCGAAAAGAAGAGCAATCTTTTCCAACCGATTAGGTTAATAAAACATGTTTTAAGTAAACGTGAACAAATAATCGCATGTTGCATGAGCCTAAAGCCCAAACACCTACCCTCCTTCCATTCCTGCACATCTCGAACCTTCGTGTCCTTTCCCCGCAGCCTCCTCACAAAGCTTGGTTTCGGCACCGGTCACCGTTTCGATCGGGCTGGGAAGAGTCAAGCGCATCGTCGCCTTCACCGTTTGTTCCGACTCCGGGTTTCGTAATGTCCGCACGCTCCGGTAATGATGGGGATAACGTTGCTCCGTCCTCCAAAATCCCTCGATGCACTCGCATTGGATCCAGCTTGGTAGAACAGATGAGACTTCGACATGAGGCTCAAATTGATAACCTTCTCGGGGGATTGTCGCAAGTCATGGCTTGACTATCGCCTCAATTCCGATGGCACTTTTACCGCAAAGAAGGAAGAGGGTTCTCCTCCTCTTCTTAATAGTCCCTGATACATCAAGATGCTACCCCAAGATTCCTATGTTTCCACCGCCGGGACTCCCGCCCGCCGACTTACAGTGGCAACCGGCCCCCAAACAAATAGCCGTGGACGAAAGAGTTCGGTATACCGTCGCTGTCCCCTCTCAAAGTGATGATCCCACAAATATCACCGAGTGATGAAAATCGTGAACGCTTGAAGAAATATGGTCAGCCATCAAAGCCCCGGAAGAACGCTGCAATGCATACAGCTCGGATCAAGAGGCCACACGCCACTGACCTTAACAATATCCCAACCGATCGGGCTACCCCGAAGGACAAACATATGCCCGTTCCCCGGACCTCAATATCTCTCATTATCCGGCGGAGTCCAATCACTCGCTACTGGATGAGCCCACAGCCAGATCCCCCTGACCAGCTCCACTCAAAGTCATTCCAAAGACTGCCAACTCCGAGGTCCCAAATCCGCCACCACCCGTAGAACACATTTGGTGGGATATTTGTGATCGTCCCGATTGCCTTGAAAGTGGACTATCAGATCGGATACACGAGGACCGTCCTCCTAAGAAAAAGAAAATTTCCTCCCAAAGAAAATTGGAAGGAGAGATTCGAGGCCGGTGATAACAAGGTGGGAACGCTCGGGAGCCATCTCGGGGATTTGATTATTATGTACTCTACTCCGCCCGCCTTTCCCCAAAGCAAAAAGGGGTAAAAGAGCGTAAAAGCCTTGCCAACGATAGAATTGAGACTTTCGGATACCGTAGTACCGTGCAACGTAAGTCCAACCCCTGGGTCGCCCAAGGTTCGCCTTGTCCAGCCTCCCGAGTATACACCGATGAAGAAAACCGACGCGCCTGGGCGCTCCCACTCAATCAACATGTTGATCGGAGATGGCAACCGCCACAAAAGGCATCAAGCATAACCTGTGGGCTTCGGCAAAGGCTCTACCTCGCAAGAAAAAGGCACGAAGCGACCGGCTTGATGACTCTCTATCCCGAGACAAGGACCAAATCTATGATCCTCACCTATATGGGAGTATGATCACCTTCGCGATGAAGATTTGCCAAGAGATGTCTCCCAACACAATGAAGCTTTGTACATCACTATTCGGCTCAACACCATGTCACTCCCCGGGGTATTAGTGGACAATGGATCATCGGTAAACGTCCTTCCTCAAAGCATGACGAGGGCCCTCCGCATAAATGAAAGGCGCGTGATCCCATCTACCCGGACCGTCAAGGCCTACGACGGTTCGTCTCGGCCCCATTCTCGGGGACAGTGACTCGAACTCGGTACGAAACCCAAATGGTGCCCGCAAAGTTCCATGTAATGGATATCCTCCGAGTTCACAAACTCTACTAGGGCGCCCTTGGTTGCATCACATGAAAGCCATAGCCTCCACTCTCCACCAATGCGTCAAATTCATCAACCGGCAGGGAGACCTTGAAGTCATAAGGTGACAGCTTCTCATAGGGAACGAAGCCGAAACAATAGCCAAGAACGCCCACAAACCAAACACCGGGCTACATCCTTCAAGAGGCAAGTCTCGCCAAAGATCCTTCGGGAATCCAAAGAATGCCAACTATGTCGACACACTCAAGCGAGCAGTACTCCGAAGAAGTTCGATTCATCAAATTTAATTGCTATTTCCAACACTTGGAGGCGCATCGAAGGAAACGCCGAACACCGCCATGATACAGCACACAAGTCCCCTGTCCTCAATCACAGCATTTGTCGCATTCTCGCAAACCCATTCTTCGCCTCGCCAGCGAGGAGATTTTCATGATAAAAGTCGACAAACACCGATGCACTCGGCCGAATCTATGAACGTCGTAGGACGTCCTCCTTGCCGAACTACCCGCCAAGCCTTTCCGCTCGAGTATGGGACATGAGATCTTTCTAGCAAACTCACCGAGACGCAATACGCCCTTACATCCGGATTGAGCGGTCGATTGTGACGAAACGGAAATCCCTGTGATTGAGGAAGATCCCTACATCCACATGCTCGCCTTTCAGACGCCAAACACAATTGATTCTCGGTTCGACAAAGAGATAATAGCAACGATCAAGAGGGAGCACAGAGACCATGCCTTTCCCGAGTTGTGAAGCCACCGACGCCGATGCCGCTAAAGAATTGGGAAACTCTCTCAGCCCGTCCGCGACCAAAGAGGAAATGATCACCAAGCTTGGATTGGTCCCCCGTCCTTTCGTGTCAACCTTTGTAAAGTCCTCCGAGTCTCTCATTTGCTTGAAGTTCGAGTCTCTCGAGTCGTCCGATGGCCTTACGCCCGAAGACTACGAGTCTCGTAGCGAACATTGTGTTCCCTTCGTCTTCAATGAAATGATGAACCTTTCGAGTATCCCTTAATTGCAACTTTAACTAATGATGAATTAACTAATAATCTAAAAACAAGCTTAATAACGATTCACTAGATGAAGAGGCGACACATTAAATGAACAATATATCAAAGAAATCTTTAAGCAAAGTTGTCCTAAAGAGGAAAATCGAGCCCAAGCCGCCGAAGAGATTTTGACGAGTGTGAACTGGGAACTGCGGAAGAGCCTAAAGAGACGCAGATTGGTAGTTTCTTCGAAGGGACCGAAAGGGATGCCCTAATCGAGCCGCTAAAAGAATTTGTGGATGTGTTCGCATGGTCCTATAAAGATATGCTGTGCCTCGATCCTTCCATAGTTGAGCACCGAATACCGCTCGACCTTAAGTCAAGCCGCAGCGTAAGCTAAGAAGAATTAAGCCCGAATGGTCCCTACAAGTGAAAGAGGAAATAGAAAAGATGCTCAGCAGGATTCATCGTGGTCATTGAATACCCAACATGGTTTCCAACATAGTAACGGTGACCAAGGCCAACGGAAAGATCCGATGCCGCGTAGACTTCGTGGACTTGAACAAAGCCACCCAAAAGACGATTTCTCGCCAAACATCGACATTTTGGTAGATTCCACGGCCAACCATGAAGTCAAATCCTTCGTCGACGGTTTTGCCTGGCCACAACCAAATCAAAATGGCGTAAGAAGATCAAGCCAAAACAGCCTTCACAACCCCTCGGGGCACCTACCGCTACACTGGCCATGCCATTCGGACTAAAGAATGCCGGGGCTACGTACCAAAGGGCGGCTACACTGTTTCCATGACATGATCCACAAAGAAATTGAGGTCTATGTGGACGACATGATAATACATTCCAGAGGATCGATGGCCGCACTTTGTTGATTTGAGAAAATTCTTCGGCCGCCTCCGAGACCACAAAGATGAGATCGAATCCACCCAAGTGCACTTTCTGTAAGACGAGGTAAGGTGCTAGGATATATGGTGACGTAACGGGGAATCAAGTAGATCCCCGTAAAATCAAGGCGATAGTTGAAATGAAGCCACGGACACCGACAAGTGAAATCCTTCATGGGAAGACCGCAATACATAAGCCGCTTTGTAAATCACCGACCTCGACCGCGAGCCGATCTTCAAGTTGATGAAGAAAAATGCCTACACGTAATGGACCCTTAATGTCGCCTTGCCTTTGAATGTATTAAGGCATACCTTGTGAATCCCCCGATTCTCTCGCCCACCACATCGCAAAAGCCACTCTTGCTATATCTAACCTGTCACTGATACAAAGAATCGGGGCTATGCTAGCTCAAGAGAAGAAAGATTCCAAAGTCGAAAACGCCATCTATTTCGTAGCGTAAAGCTCCAAGGAAGCGAACTCAATTACTCGCTTGCGAGAAGACTTGCGCAGTTTGGTCCGGGTAGCGGGAAAGTTGAAACACTACATGCTAGCCTCACCCGATACATCTTGTCTCAAGAATAGACCCCATCAAATATCTCGTTCGACAAGCCTTCCATCTCCATGAGGTTGGCAAAATGGTCGTTCTTTTTGGCCGAATATGACATCACTTATGTTTCAAGGAAATCCGTAAAAGGACGCATAATGGCGTAACATCCGGCCGATTTCCCAAGTGATGAGTCCCGAGGACTCCGAACCTCAATTTCCCGATGATGGAATCTTCGCTCTAGAAGGAGAAAATCGCTGCAACTCTTCTTCGACGGGCGTCAAACAAAAGGGGGAACGGGATAGGAATGCTTCGGTCGATCCTACCGACGAACACACCCCCATAGCAAGCAAGGCCGAACTTCGAAGTCACCAACAACGCCGCCGAATATGAAGCTTGCATAGCCGGGTTGGAAGCCGCCCTTGAAAGAAATATCAAGGAATTGGAGGTGTATGGAGACTCGCCTCATCATCAATCAGGTCTCTAACAAATGGAAGACCGTGGATCCGGCTTTGCGTAAGTATCATGCTTACATGGAAGAACTAGTGGCTCAATTCAAAGAAATCAAATTTCATTACCTCGCCAAGAGACCGAAACAGTTCGCAGATGCTCGGCTACACTAGCCTCTCTTGTCGAAATACCCGAAGGAAAGTCTGTTAAACCATTCGTAGCCTGGGAGAAGAGAAAACCCCGCCTATTGCTTCGAAATTGAAGCGGAAGCCGAACCGATCAATGATCCCCGGTACACTCGTATTTACCAAGATTCAAGGATGGCGAGGCCTCTTTCAAAAATGAAGATGGGGAATATAAAGAAGGAATCAAAGCGAAAAGTCTCTCACCCGAAGCGGCTCGCCTCCCATTATGTTCTTTTGGGAAATATGCTATACAAGAAGCGTTATCAAGGCCCCCTCCCGCGATGTATCGGCAAACAAGAGGCTACCGAACTCATGAAAGAAATACATGGTGGTACTGCGGCCCTCACATGAATGCTCGAGCTCGATGCAAATCATACCGAGAATGGGGTATTTTTGGATCTCCATGGAAGCCGACCGCATCCAGCTTTGTCAAAAGCCGCGACAAATGTCGCCGATACTCAAATCTTAATCACTTGCCTCCTCACGAGTTATACCGCATGACAACCCCTTGGCCTTTCGTCACTTGGGGAATTGATGTCATAGGCAAAATCACACCATCAGCAAGAACGGCCACGAGTTCGTCCCCGGTAGCCGTGGATTATTTCACCAAGTGGGTCAAGCCAAGTCCTACAAAATCCTCAACTCAAAGAAAGTTGCCCTCTTCATCAAAGAAAACATCATGTGCAGTATACGGGTTGCCACCGAAATCATCTCGTATAATGGATCCCACTTCAAGGGGAATGTGAAAACCGCCGGCGGAATTCCGAATAACCCGTCACAAGTCATCTCCCTACAGTGCCCCAAACCAACGGAGCCGTCGAAGCAAAGCAAACAAGACTCTTGAAAATATCATCCGGAAAATGGCCAGTCCAAGGCGTAGATTGGCCCGAGAAGTTACACTGCACTCGGGGCGTAACATCGCCGAACGGCAACCGGGGAAACACCGTTTGCCCTCACATACGGAATGGAAGCCGTACTCCCAATCGAGCTAGAGATCCCCTCGCTCCGTATACCGCCGGAAAGCCGTATCAACGAGGTCGAATGGCTCAGAGTCGCCATGACGAATTGGCCCTACTAGATGAACGCCGACCGAAGGCCATGGAACACATCCGAGCCTACCAAGGAAGAATGGCCAGAGCCTTCGACAAGAAAGTAAAGCATCGGGAGATCCGAGAAGGTGATCTCGTTTTAAAAGAAAAGCCCCCACCGTATCAACCCCCTCGGCAAATGGGAGCCTCGTATGGGTCGGGCCATATGTCGTCCCGTAAGATCTTCTCCTGAGGAGCCATGCAACTTGCGCACCTCGACGGGAATCCCTTTGTACACCCAAGGAATGGTGACAAGCCGCGCAGATACTACGCGTAAAACAAAAAAAAAAAAAGAAAAAAAAAAAGAGTGCTAAAAGAGTAATACCCAACTAGGTTAGAAACCCGAAAAGGGCGGCCTAGGTAAAAACAGGTTGCACCAAACAAAACAACAAAAAAAAAAAAACAAAAAAAAAAAAAAAAAAAAAAAAAAAAAAAAAAACAACAAAAAAAAACAAAAAAATCAGTTGAACTACGAAGACCCGAGCTCCTCAAAATGAGGGGAACGTAGGCACTCGGAAACGGTTCGGTCTAAAGCACAAATAAAAGCCATACTTTGGCATCAATACAATTGATCGTACCATGAAAGCGTCTCGAAAAACTCTAAAGCAATTCAAATATTCATTACAAATTAAAAGCTCTTTGATGAGTCTAAGCCCGATTCATTCCTACAACCGGCAACCTCGCTAAAGAGAAACTAAGATACATAATCAAACTAATGTGTCCGCCATGACAAGAAAGGGATACTCGGAAACCTCGTAGTCACTCCAAGCCACTCGCATCGGCCTCTCCCCTCTTCTTCCCCTTCGAGTCTTTCTCTTCCGAACCGGAAAATGTCGGTATTCCTCCTACCAAGCTCGGTATAGGAACGGGATCTATCAAACCAGCCTCCGTCGTGGCCTTAGTAGCCCTAGCGTCATCCCTCATCTCCCGTAACCTAGCCGGTAGCATAGGAGCCCTCCTCTCCCGTCTCTTGACGTAAGCCTCATAATCGGTTACAGCCGTCTCCGCTCCCGTCATGAGGGTTGGCCCTCGCCTCGGCCCTCCTCCTCTCGTAAATCGGTCCTCCGCACCCACAATGGCCTCACGCCGTCTCAAAATAGCCACTCCGAAGTCTCTCCTGCATGCCTCTCATACCAATCCAGTACCAAGTGGTCAAGAACACCGGTATTTGACGCCCGAGAATGACCCGAGGAGGAAAGGCATCATACCTCCATGCTCGGGAAAGAAATGGAAACACCGAGGGATCATCCATAGAAACAGAGCCACCACCCCGGTGGCTATATCATCAAATCCCCCAAAGGAACCTCGCTCCAGTGCCAAACTGTCTCGTAACTAAAGCCGAATATAGAAGCTAGACCGAGAAAGCCCCTAAGCATGACCACGGAGACCCATCCCGAAGCACTCTTCGAGTCTCCACCCGCCAATGAGGCACCGACCATCTCGATATCTTCAGCCCGGGCGACCCGCCATCCAACGCTCCCACGAGCCCCGATCATCAAAATCTACATCAACACCTCTCCCGGCAAAAGTCCAAGGCCTCGATCATATCGTAGGTTTCCCGAAGAACCCCAAACGCTCCATCGCCCACAGTGGTCAAGCAGGAACGGGCTGCCCCCGCGCATATACCGCCTTCCGGTAGCTAATGCCGAGAGCATGAAAAGTCTCCCTGTAATCAAAGGAACGACATCTCTCGCCTGTGCGACAAAGTGAACGACAACATCCAAAGAAAGACCGATGGCAGATCCCAAAGGAATAGACCATGAACAGGGTGCCAAACATACAAAGTGCAAACGCATCCCAATAGGCATCATCCACCAAACCTAGGCCCCTAAATATGTCGGGAAGACCGGAAATATCGAAATGATCGGGATCGCGGATCATACCTTGCGCTTCCTCCGGGGAAAGATGAAGGAGGACGCACAATCTGTCAACAAAAGAAGCCCCTCCGGGTAAAGGAACCGCTATCTCTTCCACCTCCGGACCTCCAAGCAAGGCCCGAAATTCTTCGACAGTCGGAACAATCTCGTTGAAGGAAAGGCAAAAGACATGCCTTCTAGTATCCCAAAATGATGAAGAAGCTCTCAAGAGGTCGTAGTCCGGAACCAATTCCTTGAGAGACCATAAGCACCTCACCTTATACCTTTCTTCAAAGAAGGACCTCCTCTCATGCATGATCTCCCGGGACCAATCCTTGAACTTGTTGAAGAATGACATTTGAGATTCTTGGGGCAATTTTGATGGAGTTTTTCTAAAATTTTCCATGGTTTTTCTCTCTTTCTCCCCGAAAATGGCTGTTTGGACTGGAGGTTGAAGAGGATATTTGAATTTGAAATAAAGTGAGACCAGATCTGAAACAAAATTAAAGGACAGTGTCAGATTCCTGTCCTATCCGCGCGGATGAGTTTGTCAAAAAAAAAATCTTTGCAACAGTCCAAGCTGCTACATCAAAAGAGGAATATTTCGTCCCGGTTGCTCGAAACCTGTGCAAAAACCTCCCCAAACCACCCATATACCAAACACCCTTGCAAAAAAAAAAAAAAAAAAACAAGGCTCATGCAACACTCGCATTCATACCGCATTGCATTCATAAAATAAAATCCTAAATTATTACATTCCAAAAAAAAAAAGAGTGTGCATAAAAAAAAAAACAAACAAACATAAAATAAAATCCTAAATTATTACATTCAAAAAAAAAGAAAAAAATGTGCATAAGCTGTACAAATCTAAATCTCAATCTCAAATCTCAAAAAAAAAAAAAAATCAATCGGAGTCTCCGGGCCCGATGTCCGCCCCGCCCCTCTTGCGACTCGGGCCCGCCTCCTCAGAGCCCCGAAAATCTCGGGCTCGGGAATCGTCCTCGTCTCCAAAGAGGCTCATCAGACCAACCGGCACGCTCCGATAGGGCAAGCCGAGATCTCGCGAAAAAATCGTATCCGAAGGTGAAGGCGTCTGACTCCCGCACGTACGAAGACGACCCGCCATGCCGCCATACGTGTCCCCGCCCGTGTGGATCCCCGAGAATGACGTGATCCGAAGGCAACACCGCGCGGGGATCAAGGAAAGGAGACAAAGGAGTCTCGAAGAAGTCTACGAGCGAATAGGGAAGCCTCCCGTCCGACTGTGCGCCGGCCGTGGTCGCTCGCTCTAGCTCGAGGAGCCCCGCAAGCGACCATCCTCCCGATGAATCTCTTGGCCCCGATCACTTGCTTCGTCGCCGCCTTCTCGACGACCACCTCCGAAAACCGCACAAAAGCAAAAGCGTCAAAAAAAGAGAAGTGATGCTAAAGATGATGAAACAAAAGAAAGAAGCGTAAAAGGCCATACCTTCATACTCCTGACGAGGCCGAAAGCTCGTGGAAGCCGCTCGCCGGCCGAGGGATCTCGCACCCTCAATCGGACCCCATCCTGGATATAGGAAAATCCGTTCGAGGGTACCGCGGGATCCCAAGCCTCTCCTATCCGTAACCCGAGGCATCCTCGGCCTCCTCAAGACGAATGTCGCATATGGCTCAATCGCCACGAAATCCGAGAAGTCTTTGGCCGGCTCGGTAATCATCCCAGTCACGGACCGATCGCTCGGAGTGCATCATATCGGCGGGAGGCTCCACCGGTGTCCTCAAGGCGAATTCACGCCATGCCGGCGCGTCACCCTCTCTCCCGGATAATATGCATCGCAGTCGACCTCTCAAAATCCTCCGCCGCACAGTCCAGATCTCGGCGCCCTTCAGCTGCGCCACCTCAAAGCGATCCTGGGGAAGAATATCATCCCCTCATCATCTCGGCCTCCCTCGTCAAAGGAAGGCAATCCGCGTACACGAGGGTCGTACGCCCCCTGGAGCTTATCTTCTCCCGGGCATGCTTGGACTAAGATCGCATGGCCGGATACGCCCGACGTACTCCGCCGGCTGCCGCCACATCGTGACGTGGAAAAACTCCAACGCCCATACTGCGAAAGGTAAAGATCCAATCAATCCGGTTGCAAAAGAAAAGTGCGTGCTCAAAAAAAAAAAAAAAAAAAAGAGGAAAAGCAAAAGAGAGTTTATACCTGTGGCAAACTCAAAGCAAGATAAAGAGCTTACAGCCTCTTCCCATGCATTTCCTATCGAGAGCAAAGTAAAGCTTCCGCGCCCCGGCCTCTCCCCACGAGACATCTCCGGCCGTCTCCATGTTCTCCAAGGACCTCAACAAGGCAAAGGCTGCCGTCCCCTCAGATGCCCAAAGAGGGTGCTCGAAAAGCAAACCACAAGAAGGCCCCTGGGCAATCGATCGGCGCCTATCCTCTCCTCCCGGCCTCTTAGCTCGCTATGGTCTCCACAATCTTGCCGTAGACCACGGCATACTCCATCCCCATCCCCTTTTTGGGAATAGGGAAAATCTCGAAGAGCTCGCAGATCGGCATCGTCCGTAGCCATCCCGCCACTCAATGCCGCGTCCATTAAAGGACAGTCCCGTAATCCTTGCAGCGTAATCGGAGGGCGTAACCGTAGCCTCGCCGAAGAAGTGAAAGGTGTGGGTCGCGTCCCACCAGTCTTTGCGCCAGAGCAAACATCAAGCCCTTGCTCTTAGTGGAACTTGACCGGTCCCCTCAAGCACTCGACAAACTCCCAAAGCCCCGTCTCGACAACGATCTGTCTCGGACTCGGCAAAGCTCCTCGGCCCGCATTCGGAAGCCGGTACCACCAGTCAATCACGGACTCCACCGATCCTCGAGTCTTCATTTTGTTCTCCGTCACAAAACGGTTTCCGCCTGTAAAAAAAAAAAAGAGAGAAAATGTCAAAAAAATTGCATTTGCATTTACACAAAGAAAAAGAGAAAGCATACACATGCATTAAAAAAATTTCGACTTGACATAACAAAGATACAATGAGCATAGCCCCATTTTTCTCGCATAAAATCAAACAGTTTTCAGCAAATCCCAATGCATTCATCAAAAAAAAAAGAAGATGCATTCCTACGGAAATAAAACTCCGTCCCATTTTCAAAAAAAATGCATACATGCATATCATCCATCATACATGCAACGGGAGGAAAAATCCGTCCCACTTTTCAAAAAAAATATATCCTAAACATACATACATCCCATATTTCCAAACAAAATGCATGCATTGCATCATTCATCAATATCAATATTCAACTTCAAAAAAAAAATCAAAAAATCATCATCATCAACATGCAATATTCAATCTCAAAAAAAAAAATCACAATTTTCGAATTTTCACATGCAACTTTCGAATTTTAAAAAAAAAATGGCGAAAATGCCAATTCTTTTTCCCAAGCAAAATGCACATTTTGGGTTACTCACATAATCATCAAGATTCAAAGACAATGAACATCAATATTCAATTTCAAAAAAAAAAAATTCAAAAATCACTTAAAATTCAAATTTCAAACAAGAAATCAACAAAGGGATAAAAGGGTTTCAAAGTATACCGTTCGGAGATTCGAATCTGAAGCCCAATGTTGCCAAGCATCGGGGTAATGCTCCTCCGCAACCGATTGCGAAAGATTGTAATGCCTCCTCATCCGGACGAGCTCCAATCGTCTCTCCGCCACCGGGCCACGTCCTTGGCCTTGAAAAGCGCCTTCCCCGTGTTCCATTGCTCAAAAAATCGAAGAAATCGGAAGATTTTTGAAGCTTCTAAGGCCAACAATGGCGGATTCGAACCTCTCTCTCTCTCTGCGTTCAAATTTGAAAAGACTGAATGGGGAAGAAGAAAAGGGCGTTGGCCCTAATTAATACCCCTGACTTTCAGCTCCTATCCGCGCGGATAGGATTGCAAGGGTCAAAATGACCCTTTTGCCCCTTAAATTTCAGGACTCTCGCAATCCCCCTTAACTTGACAAAGTTAACGAAGTTAACCAAAGTCACCCTTGTCAAGAAAATCATTCCCTAGCCAAACGCAAGACCGAGTGCCCCGAGAAAGATAACGGATCCCGTATCTTTCATCAAAATCATTCCCCGGCAGTAAAATGTAAGACCGATCTCCCCGAGAAAGATAACGAGATCCCGTATCTTTCATCAAAATTACCCCCGGCAGTCAAACGTAAGACCGAGTGCCCCGAGAAAGATAACGGATCCCGTATCTTTCATCAAAATCATTCCCCGACAGTAAAACGTAAGACCGATCTCCCCGAGAAAGATAACGAGATCCCGTATCTTTCATCAAAATTACCCCCGGCAGTCAAACGTAAGACCGATTTCCCCGAGAAAGATAACGGATCCCGTATCTTTCATCAAAATCCTTCCCGACAGTAAAACGTAAGACCGAGTGCCCCGAGAAAGATAACGAGATCCCGTATCTTTCATCAAAATCATCCCCCGGCAGTCAAACGTAAGACCGAGTGCCCCGAGAAAGATAACGAGATCCCGTATCTTTCATCAAAATCACCCCTAGCCAAACGTAAGACCGAGTGCCCCGAGAAAGATAACGAGATCCCGTATCTTTCATCAAAATCACCCCTGCTAGCCAAACGTAAGACCGAGTGCCCCGAGAAAGATAACGAGATCCCGTATCTTTCATCAAAATCACCCGGCTAGCCAAACGTAAGACCGAGTGCCCCGAGAAAGATAACGGATCCCGTATCTTTCATCAAAATCATTCCCTAAGCAAAGAAAACGTAAGACCGATCTCCCCGAGAAAGATAACGAGATCCCGTATCTTTCATCAAAATTACCCCCTAGCCAAACGTAAGACCGATTTCCCCGAGAAAGATAACGAGATCCCGTATCTTTCATCAAAATCTTCCCTAGCCAAACGTAAGACCGATTTCCCGAGAAAGATAACGGATCCCGTATCTTTCATCAAAATCCTTCCCTAAGCAAAGAAACGTAAGACCGAGGTGCCCCGAGAAAGATAACGAGATCCCGTATCTTTCATCAAAATCATCCCCTAAGCAGTCAAACGTAAGACCGAGTGCCCCGAGAAAGATAACGAGATCCCGTATCTTTCATCAAAATCACCCCTATAGCCAAACGTAAGACCGAGTGCCCCGAGAAAGATAACGAGATCCCGTATCTTTCATCAAAATCACCCGGCTAGTCAAACGTAAGACCGAGTGCCCCGAGAAAGATAACGAGATCCCGTATCTTTCATCAAAATCACCCCTAGCCAAACGTAAGACCAAGTGCCCCGAGAAAGATAATGAGATCCCGTATCTTTCATCAAAATTACCCCCGGCAGTCAAACGTAAGACCGATTTCCCCGAGAAAGATAACGAGATCCCGTATCTTTCATCAAAATCATCCAACGGCAAGCCAAACGTAAGACCGATTTCCCCGAGAAAGATAACGAGATCCCGTATCTTTCATCAAAATCATCAAACGGCAAGCCAAACGTAAGACCAATTCCCTGCACGAATACGTCCGATTTTCCTCAGAAAGGCTAACGAAATCCCCAAAGAAAGTTAACGGAATCCCAAAAGCCGGCGAAATCTCGAGTAGAACTCGAACTACGAAAGGGCTTGATTCCCACTAGGGATACGTAGGTAGCCTATCATTAGGTCCACCCCTCGATCAAAACGGTCACCCTCTCCTTCGGCCAGACAAAGTCCACCGAAAGGCCATTTCAAATTAAGGTTCGAGGCACCTAAAACGCCATCTTCAAGGTTCGAGGCACCTAAAACGCCATCTCCGAGGCACCTAAAACGCCATCTCCAAGGCTGAGGCACCTAAGACGCTATCACTAGGAAAGCGATAAATCGCAATCATCCCCAAAGCAGAGACCGAAAATGGTCATTCCTATTCCCAGTAGAGCGGATAACCATCGACCGAAGATGGTCATCTCTTATCCCCAGCAGAAGTTTCTTTCCAAAGAAACGACCGTAGAACTCGCTCATCAGTTCGAGGCACCTAAAACGCCATCATCTCCTGTGGTCAAAGACCCGAACTACGATCGGCTTGATTCCCGCTCGGGATACGTAGGTAGCCTATCGCTAGGTTCACCACCCGATCACTCGATCATCCTGCCAAATATGGAGCCTTACTCTTATCGACGACCCCGCTTCCTTCGAAAGCGCCGTCGCCGAGGGGCTACTGTAAGTGCTCCAATTTGAGCTTGTTAGAATTTTCGTTAGAAAATTAACGAAAGTTATAACATTTCTAACAATTCCTAACAATCCTAACTTTTCTAACAAAGTGAGGGTAAAATGGGCATTGTTATTTAAGGTTACACCTTAAAAAGAATCTTAAAAAGAAAAACAAAAGAAGAAAACCATAAATAGAAATGGCCGGGAAACAATGAACCGGCCGTTAATTTGAAATTTCAAAAGATTATTCCTCTTGTCCAAAGCCCGAAGCCGCATTTAATGAACAAAGGCACGCCGCAGTCCCGTCCGCGCGGATGGGTTTATAATTTTCAGAGGGCTATAAATTGAGCCCTCCAGTCACAAAAATAAGAAGCAACAACACATTTTGCACCGAACCTCTGGCGAAATATAGAGAGAAAACAGTGAGAATTCACTTGAATTGTCACCATTTTCTCTCCAATCTTTCCCAATTCATACTCATCCACTCACTCTCATGTTAAAGCCCTAAACACTCATACAATCAAGCCAAACACTCAAGAACACAAGGAAGATTGGTAAACCCTCCTTCTCCTAACCCTAAATCTCATCCATGCATGCATCTTCAAACTACAAAATGTAGTTCTTTCATCTTCTTGCTCTAGATCTAAGAAGATCACCATGGAAGACCATCTCCATGGATGATCTTCTACAAAGATCAAAATTATTTTCAAGTTCTCTTACTTTCTTGCAAAGAAAACTCATTTTCAAAACCCTAAAAACCATTTTCAAGCATAAAATCTCATTTTCAAAGGATAAAAATCCCCTTCCCAAGCAAATGAAATGCTTAGTCCTAATGTACCCCAAGGATGGTTTGGTATAGTTGATTCACCACTAAAATGTCTAGTGATCACTAACCAAAACCTAGGGAAATGGGGACAAGCATGGATGCAAAACCCCCTTTAAAATCATATTCTCCTTCTTGAGAAGTTGCTGTCCAGTAGCAATTTTCCCAGACCTCAGTCCATTGTCTTAATTTTTGGACATAGATGAACTTGGAATTTGGTGTTCACTACAAAACACTTTTTGTATCCAACATCCAGAGCTTTCCATACATATTTTTACTTTATTTTTTGGGTGAGTAAAACTCCTCTTTTAAAATTTTCTTTCAGAGGCTAGTTCATCAGCTTCTGGGAATCCAGATCTCATATCTGAGGTTTCCAGAAGGTTTTGACCCCTCAAATCTTCTCCAAAATGGAAAATTCTTTCGTACAAACCTTATTTAAGGTGTCTAGAACAACTTTTATTCTCTGAGTTTATCCAGATTATGAAGTTTTAAGACCCTTGAATACATTTCAAAATCAAAGGTCCACTGCCTTTTTCATTCTGGCAGAAATGGCTCTCAACTTCAAAAGGTCTTTTGAGTACCAAATCTCAATCCAAAAATCCCCCAAAAAATCATGGGATCAGTTTAAAGTCTTGAAAAGATATCCCTATTTTTACTTTTCTGAGTTTCAAAGTATTTTGGCCAAAACACACACACACCCACACACAAATGATTTTCAGCTTGGAAGACTCGTTTTACGAGGCATTCCGGGTGCACACTAACGTCCTTCCCGGCGTGTAACATGACCTCCGAACCTAAATCTCTGATCTCGGGCTTTTTTCAAAGTTTTGGCCCTCAAAATTAAAATGGCGTGGCGACTCCGTTTCGTTGATTTTTTCAAACAAAAATGGGAAAATTTTCGATACATTCACACATCATCACACAGACGTAAAACCGATCCCTTCAAATGAAGTCCACTAGAGGACCATCTATCCTAAGACGCCATCATCAAGGTTCGAGGCACCTAAGACGCCATCATCAAGGTTCGAGGCACCTAAAACGCCATCATCGAGGTTCGAGGCACCTAAGACGCCATCATCAAGGTTCGAGGCACCTAAAACGCCATCATCGAGGTTCGAGGCACCTAAGACGCCATCATCAAGGTTCGAGGCACCTAAGACGCCATCATCAAGGTTCAAGGCACCTGAGATGCCATCATCAAGGTTCGAGGCACCTAAGACGCCATCGTCGAGGTTCGAGGCACCTAAGACGCCATCATCAAGGTTCGAGGCACCTAAGACGCCATCATCAAGGTTCGAGGCACCTAAAACGCCATCATCGAGGTTCGAGGCACCTAAGACGCCATCATCAAGGTTCGAGGCACCTAAAACGCTATCACACACAACACGAGGAAAGCGATAAATCGCAATCATCCCTTAGGGTGACTTCCCAAAAATAGTCAAATCATAGGGTGACTTCCCCAAAACAGTCAAAACCTTAGGGCGACTTCCCAACAATAGTCAAACCATAGGGCGACTTCCCAAAAATAGTCAAAACCGTAGGGCGACTTCCCAAAAATAGTCAAGTAACAGGGCGACTTCCCAAAAATAGTCAAACCATAGGGCGACTTCCCAAAAATAGTCAGACCTTAGGGTGACTTCCCAAAAATAGTCAAACCTTAGGGCGACTTCCCAAAAATAGTCAGACCTTAGGGTGACTTCCCAAAAATAGTCAAACCATAGGGCGACTTCCCAAAAATAGTCAAGTCATAGGGTGACTTCCCAAAAATAGTCAAAACCGTAGGGCGACTTCCCAAAAATAGTCAAGTAACAGGGCGACTTCCCAAAAATAGTCAAACCATAGGGCGACTTCCCAAAAATAGTCAGACCTTAGGGTGACTTCACAAAAATAGTAAAATCATAGGGCGACTTCCCAAAAATAGTCAAGTCATAGGGTGACTTCCCAAAAATAGTCAAAACCTTAGGGCGACTTCCCAAAAATGTGGATCATAGGGTGACTTCCCGAAAATAGTCAAATCTTAGGGCGACTTTCCTAAAGCAGTAGGGTCGAAGACTAAAGATAGTCGAAAGACCCGAACTACGACTGGCTTGATTCCTCTTAAGGATACGTAGGTAGCCTATCATTAGGTTCAGCCACCAGACCAAAATGGTCATTCCTATCCCAATGCAGAGCGGATATACAACCCTAGCCATCGACCGAAGAGGGTCATTTCTTATCCCCAGCAGAGTTTCTTTCAAAGAATCGATCGTAGAACTCGCTCGCTGAGTTGACATCCTAAAACAGTGTCACTCCAGGGTCGACAACTAAAGATAGTCGAAAGACCCGAACTACGGCCGGCTTGATTCCCACTAGGGATACGTAGGTAGCCTATTAAATAGGTTCAGCCACTCGATCACTCGATCATCCTGTCAAATATGGAGCCATTACTCTTATCGACGACCCCGCTTCCTTCGAAAGCACCGTCGCCGAGGGGCTACTGTAAGTGCTCCAATTTGAGCCGTTAGTATTTTCGTTAGAAAGTTAACGAAAGTTTTAACATTTCTAACATTTTTAACAAACCCTAACCTTTCTAACAAAGCAAGGGTAAAGTGGGCATTGCCATTTAAAGATAAACAAGGAAAGGAATCCTAAAAAGCAAAAGAAATGGAAAAAACCCGAATTGGTAAGTTGAAAAACAGCTTCAGTTTGAATTTTAAAAAGATTATTCTTCCTGTCCGAAAGCCAGCACTGTAGCAGATGAACAGTGCACGCCAACAGGACCCTCCGCGCGGATGTGATTGCATCTCCCAGTGGCCTATAAATTGAACCCTCCTCTCTCAGTCTACAGAACACAATTTGATCACAAAGAACGAAACTCAAGCGAATATAGAGAGAAAACAAGGTGGGAATCCTTAGATTGCCACCATTTTCTCTCCAATCTTTCCCAAATCTCACTCACTCACAAACACTTCAAATCACTCTCATACATACTCTCATACATACACCAATCCAAGCTCAAATCACCCTATAGGAGGAGGATTAGAGAGAAAACATAGAGGACTTCATTGTTATCTACTTGCTTTCTCTTTAACCAACTCAAATCATCAACCCTAAACACCCTCAAACACTCTCATATTTAAGCCTTAAACACTCTCACATTCAAGCCTTCAAACACAAAACACAAGGAAGATAGGTATAACCTCCCTCTCCTTACCCTAAAATTCATCCATGCATGCATTTTCAAGCTACAAAATGTAGTTTATTCATCTTCTTGCTTTAGATCCAAGAAGATCACCATGGAAGTTCATCTCCATGGATGATCTTCTACAAGGATCTACATTATTTTCAAAGTGTTCTTACTTTCTTACAAAGAAAACACATTTCCAAAACCCTAAAAATCATTTTCATACATCAAATCTCATTTTCAAAGGATAAAATTCCCCTTCCCAAGCAAATGAAGTGCTTAGTCCTAATGTACCCCAAGGATGGTTTGATATAGTTGATTCACCACTAAAATTTCAAGTGATCACTAATCAAAACCTAGGGAAATGGGGACAAGCATGGATGCAAAACCCCCTTTAAAATCATATTTTCTTTCTTGAGAAGTTGCTGTCCAGTAGCAATTTTCTCAGACCTCAGTCCATGGTCTAATTTTTTGGACATAGATAAACTTGGAATTTGGTGTTGACTACAAAATACTTTTTGTAGCCAACATCCAGATCTTTCCATACATATTTTTACTTTATTTTTTTTGTGAGTAAAACTCCTTTTTTCAAATTTTCTTTTAAAGGTCAGTTCATCAGTCTCTGGAAATCCAGATTTCAGATCTGAGATTTCCAGAAGGTTTTGACCCATCAAATCATCTCCAAAATGAAAAGTTCTTTTAAAGAAACCTTTTTTAAGGTGTTTTGAACATTTTTAATTCTCGGACTTTCCCCAGATTCTGAGGTTTTGAAGCCTTTAAGTCCATTTCAAAGTCAAGGGTCAACTGCCTTTTTCATTCTGGCAGAATTGCTTTTCAACTCCCAAAAATCTTTTGAGTGCCAAGACTCAACCCAAAAATCATACCAAAAATCTTGGGGATTGTTCAAAGTCTTATAAAGAGTTCCCCATTTTTGTTTTTCCCAGTTTCAACTCATTTTGGTCAAAACACACACACACACACACACACAAAAGGATTTCAAATGTTTGGAAGACTCGTTTTACGAGGCGCTCCGGGTGCACACTAACGTCCTTCCCGACGCGTAACATGACCTCCGAACCTAAATTTCTGATCTCGGGCATTTTTCAAAGTTTTGGCCCTTAAAACAAAAATGGCGTGGCGACTCCGTTTTGATTTTCAAAAAAAATCGGGCATCATCACAGCGGCAGCTCAGTTAACATAATCTTCACTCATGCTCTGGAAGAGATGGGCATTCCTTTGTCCGAAGTTGTGAAGAATTCATCCGTACTGGTGGGGTTCAGTGGTGAAGTAAAGCAAACAGTCGGAGAAATCAAGTTGCCTATCTATTTGGAGGGTATGAATTCTATGGAAAGGTTCTGTGTGATTGAATGCTCATCCTCGTACAATGTCATTTTGGGAAGACCTTGGATCCACAACATGAAGGCCGTGCCGTCAACCTATCACCAGTGCGTCAAATTTCCAACACCTTGGGGTGTGGCCAAGTTGAAGGGAAATCAGCAGGCTTCTAAAGAATGCTACAAGGTTAATATGAAAGCAAGTTTAGCTCCTCGTCAAGCATAGCAATTAAAGAAAAAGGCCCAGGATGTTCTTGAAGCAGTGGAGCATGAGACGAAAAGTATCTCTGTTGATGAGTCAAACCCTGGGGCCCAAGTGCAAGTTCGTGCATATCTTCCATCAGAAATTGAGGAGGAGCTGATTGAGTTCTTGAAAAGTCAGAAATGTTGTTTTGCGTGGAAGCATGAGGACATGACAGGAATAAGCAAGGACATCATTACTCACAAGTTGAACATTGATCCAACCATCCGTCCTGTCCACCAGAAAAGAAGAAAGTTTGCCCAGGAGCGGAACCAGATCATAAAGGATGAAGTTGAGAGGCTTTTGAAGTCCAAGATGATTAGGGAAGTTCAATACCCAAGGTGGTTAGCTAATGTTGTGGTGGTAGAAAAGAGGAACGGCAAGTGGCGAGTATGCGTGGACTTCACAGACTTGAACAAGGCCTGCCCGAAAGATCCATTCCCTCTTCTCCATATTGATTCTCTAGTTGATGAGACAGCTGGCCACGATATTTTGACGTTCATGGATGCGTCCTCAGGTTTTCAGAAAATTCAAATGGAGCCTTCAGATCAAGAGGATACGGCATTCATGACTCCGGAAGGTATATATTGTTATATTGCTATGTCATTTAGTCTTAAAAATGCAGGGGCAACTTATCAAAGACTGGTGAACAAGATGTTTAAAGATCAACTTGGCAAGACGATGGAAGTCTACATAGATGATATGGTAGTAAAATCCAAGCATATTGAAGATCACGTGGAGCATCTTGCTGAGGCGTTCAACCTCTTGAAAGCTTTCAACATGAAGCTTAATCCGGCAAAGTGCAATTTTGGTGTCAAAGTAGGAAAGTTCTTGGGCTATATGGTGACCAAGAGAGGAATTGAAGCCAGTCCTGAACAGATCAAAGCTATTCTCAACTTGGAATCCCCCAAGAATATCAAAGACGTCCAAAGGTTAACAAGTAGAGTAGCTGCCCTAAATAGATTTATATCTAAATCATCTGATAAGTGCAGGTTATTCTACGAAGTGTTAAGGAAGAATAAACTCTTCCAATGGAATTACCAACATGAGGCAGCTTTTAAACAACTCAAAGAATACTTGATGATGGCACCCCTACTTGCCAAACCAGAACGTGGTGAGAACCTTTATTTATATTTAGCTGTATCTGAGAATGCAGTTAGTGCAGTGTTGGTGAAAGAAATCCAAGGCGAACAGCATCCTGTTTATTATATAAGTAAGTCTTTACTAGATACTGAAACAAGGTACTCTCATCTTGAAAAGTTAATTTTAGCCTTAACTACTGCTGCTACAAAACTGCGTCATTATTTTGAAACACATTCTATAACTGTTAGAACTAACTATCCTATGAGAAATGTGTTAAGAACTCCAGAGATGTCAGGCAGATTGGCCAAGTGGTCGGTCAAGTTGAGCACGTATGACATTTCATACGAGCCAAGAACAGCTATTAAATCTCAGGCTCTAGCCGATTTTGTAGCAGACTTCAGTCCAAGCTTGCAGCCCGAGGTGGAGCTGGAAGTACAACAGCTTGAAGGTAAAACAATTCCTAGATTTTGGACACTGTTTACAGATGGAGCTTCAAATTCCAAAGGAATTGGCTTGGGAATAGTTCTGAAGTCCCCTCAAGGTGATATCATACCTCAAGCTGTATCTTGTGAATTCAATGCGACGAATAATGAAGCTGAGTATGAGGCTTTAATCATGGGTTTAACTACAGCTTTAAGTTTAAATATTACGCATATAAATGTATATGTTGACTCTCAATTGCTCGCTAACCATTTTAATGGCAGTTATATGGCGAAGCATTCCAAGATGACTCTATATCTCCAACATGTTAAGGCTTTGGCTTCAAAATTCCTATCATTCTCTTTGGAACAGGTCCCTAGAGAAGAGAATACAGAAGCGGACGCATTGGCCAACTTGGGTTCAACTTGCAAATCAATGTTGCATACTAATATTCCCATTATTTATGTTAAGTACCCGGCAATAGACCAAGTTGAGGAAACTCAAGCGGTTATTCAACCTAGTGGGGCACAAGATGCAAGACCATCTTGGACCCAACCTATAATTGAGTTCCTTCAACTTGGGACTATTTCGCCAGATATTAAGAATGCTAGATCTTTTAAGATTCGTACTTCAACTTTCATTTTAATAGATAATGTGCTATTTAAGAGATCTTTTGCAGGGCACTATTTAAGATGTATCGATAATGAGCAAGTTGAACTGGTGCTAAAAGAAATCCATGAAGGAATATGTGGAAACCATTTTGGTGGGAAAGCATTGGCATCAAAGGCCCTCAAGACTGGTTATTATTGGCCAACCATGCGTCAAGATGCCGTAAGCTATGTGCAGAAATGTGATGCCTGCCAGAGACACAGTAACATCTTGCATCAACCTGCAGAGCCTCTACACTCTATCGTCTCATCTTGGCCTTTCATGCAATGGGGCATGGATATTGTGGGCAAGTTGCCTAAGGCTCCCGGAGGCAAAGTGTTCATGTTGGCATTGACTGATTATTTCTCAAAATGGATTGAGGCAGAGGCCTATGTGCAAGTAAGAGACAAGGAGGTAATTTCATTTTTAAAGAAAAATATAATTAGCAGGTTTGGTGTACCATCAGAGATCATATGTGATAATGGATCCCAATTCATAAGTAAGAAGACTAGAGACTTTTGTGCTCAATGGGGCATCAAGTTGATCATGTCCACGCATGTCCACCCTCAAGCCAATGGTCAAGCTGAATCAAGCAACAAGTTGATTGTCAACAACTTGAAGAAGCGCCTAGATCAAAAGAAAGGAAAGTGGGCTGAAGAGTTACCACTTGTACTTTGGGCAGACAGGACCACTACAAAAGGGGCCACAGGTAGAACTCCATATTCCCTGGTATTTGGAGCGGAAGCTGTAATCCCGGTCGAGGTGACAATCCCAACAGCAAGGTATGGTTTATTAACTCAAGATGAAAATAATCTCTTGCTAACCCAAGATTTAGATACAATTGATGAGATCAGAGATTTAGCCAAGATAAGGATGGCAGCCTATCAATAACGGATTGCTAGATCTTACAATAAGAACGTCAGAATAAGAAGATTCCAGGTTGGTGATTTAGTTTTGAGAAAAGTATTTCAAAATACAAGAGAACTGAATGCAGGTAAATTAGCTCCCAAGTGGGAGGGACCATATCTCATCGATGCTGAAGCTGGCAAAGGGGCATATTGGCTGTCAACCCCAAGTGGAGATAGGGTCCCTAGGAGTTGGAATGCCATTCATTTAAAGCTTTATTTTATGTAAGTCAAGTTGTTAACAACTAGACTTCTCAGGTATGATTTAATTTGTGCCAAGTTCATTCGTGTATTTCAATTTTCAATTTTATTAGAAATCCTTACTAACTTAAGCACCGGAGGGGTGTTAGCTACGCTAACACCCAATCCTAACATGAATTTGTTTTGCAAGGTATGCAACTTGAACAAGCGGAGTAGGCTCAACATGTTAACACGCCAGTACGGCTCCAACATGTTGAGACCTAAATTGGAGCAGGTCAAACATGTTAACACGCCAGTACGGCTCCGACATGTTTGAACCTGAGAAAGAAAAGTTCAACATGTTAACACGCCAGTACGGCTCCAACATGTTGAAACTTTAGCTGGAGAGGGATGGAACATGTTGACACGCCAGGACGGCTGATACTTGTTCTGTCTCTTCAAACGGTTTTACCTCTGAACAAAGGTACATATTACTTATGGTTAAAAGATTTACATCTTTTCTAAAGAATTAAGGTTTTGACACCTTCGCCCGTGCGCACGATTTCACACTTATTCAAGTTGTGACTATTGGTTGTAACATTGACATGTTACCTACTGTTTATAACATCAACATGTTATCTAATGAACAAGCAAGTATTTCTGAAAAGCCTAAAATACTTCTATAAACTTTGAAATGTTCCCAAAAGATTTTGCAACTGAAGGACAAGTTGGATAAGCCAACCAATCCCTTAAAACCTACGAAAGCTTGGAGTACTAGACCAACCTAGTACCCCCAAATAAATTGTTTAGACTCTTATGAGCCATTACATAACCAAATAAGCAGAAAAAGAAATTGTTTTTGTCCTTCCATCCAAACTACTTAAAACATTTTTCAAACATTTTGGCCTGCTGCCGCCGGTGGTACAGTTGACTCCTTCCCTTGATCATTTTCTTCAACTTGAGCTACCACTATGGTACTCAAAGCTTTATTAGCATCCTCAACTAGTTTGTCAAGAGTTTCAAGGGCCGGTGAGTTCACCTCCTCCCCATCTACTGGTTCACCAATGAAATCTTCCAGAGTTCTCTTCTCCTCCTCCAAATCCCAACTTGGAGCTAGCCCATTTTTGAACTCCTCCATAAGTTGAATTCTGGTCTCCAACACTGCCTTGGTGGCATTAAACTTGAAATCTCCTTTTGCTGCGTCAAGCTCCTTCAAATGAGCTTCATTCTCCTTCACTTTCTCAGCACTAACAACTGCTAACTCCTCTCTTAAAGTCTCAATGGCTTTCTTCAAATTCTCCACCTCACCAGCATGTGTTTTTGCCTCTTTCTTCAATCTCTCCACTTCCCCAGCACTTATGTTGGCCAATTTCTTTGATTCCTCGGCTTTACAACTACATCTAGCAGCCTTGATCTTCAAAATATTGACTTGGTCCATAATAGGACTCATAATCTCTGAAACCTGTGTGAAAGAAATGTTAGTGCTTTATAAAATCTTTGGTATAAGGATCAACATTTCCCTATTTTACCTTATCAACAAATTCTGTCATCACAGCACGAAACTTCTCTCTCGATTTCTCCATATTCAAAACATCACCTGCATCTGTGGCCTCGGCCTCCGTCAGTTTTCTCTTCTTTGCTTCATCCTTCTTCTTGGATGCATTCACCTCAGAGCTGGATACCATAGATTTGGGGGTTGGGGGCTTGCTATCTCTCTTCGCAGTTCTCTTTGCCTTAGCTTCAGCAAGTAGGTCTGCAGCACTCACGCTGGTCTTGGAACGAGTAGCTGCAATAAAGGGTATAAAATTAGAACAACTTGAAGGATTAGAACAGATTGAAGATAGGCAAAACTTTAAAATGATAATCGAACATGTGGACATCTTGTTAGAGCCTGGCAGAGATTCTTCAGGATTACCTTCTTCTCCCTCCACACCTTCAACCCTCTCTGTAGAAAATAGGACAGGGAATGCTTTGAAAGACCTAACCAAAGGATCCAACTCATAAATCTTTTTCACGTTTTCTTTCGTCCCTTCTTGCTCTGGGAAAAGCACGCTCAATTTGGCAACTTCTACAGAGGAACATTCAAGTTGGTTAAGACTAAGTGTGCAAAGATTTTAAAATGTGTGAAATCAAAGGAAATTTCCCTACCTTGAGACCTCCACTTCGAAATAACACCCGCCTCTTGACCTAAGCTATCCTTTCTAGCGAAGAAAAACTTGTTTCTCCATCCTCTATCAGCGAGATCATTGTTGAAATTCAAAATAGGGTCACCACCAGTCTTAACCCTAAAACAAAACCTCCCGAGGCCAAAACCCCTTATATCCGTAGTATAGGCAAACTCTTCTAAACCAACATTCAACCCAGTTTCCTCATTCAACCTAACTAGGGTTTGTAAGCACCTCCAGCCTTGAGGCATAATTTGGGCATAGTTGAGTTTTGCGGAGGTAAAAAACCTAGTAATTAAGTCTGGGAAAGGAAATTTTAGGCCAATAACGAAGGGATATTCGGGGAAGCACACCCATTCAGGGGAATAGCATTCAGAGGTCAAGTCGGGGTGAGTAAAGAAAACAGTTTCGGATGAAAATGCATGATTTTTCTTAATAGATTCCAAATCAGCCTCAGAAATCAAACATTTTTCATTATCGGGTTCTTTCAACAAATTTTGGGTCATGAAACCCTCGGGCAAACCTTCGTCGCTTTCGATTATACTTACCTTCTTTCTTCCCATTTTTACGACTTGAGCAAAATTATCAAAGAGAAATTGAGAAAGAAACGAGAAAACTCACCAGAATTTTTACTTGTTTTTTCTTCTTCTTGCGTTCCTCCTTGGATTCTCTCCAAATCCTTTTGTTAAAGATTCTGTGAAAGGGAGAGTTGGGGGAGGATTCTAATTTATTTAAGGAAGAGATTGAAAGCGGTTGGAAGTCTAAAGAAACATCATAACCTTTGCCTTGAAAACACTCAAAATCGTCCCATCAAAACCTTTTCATTTAAAACCGCCGTACTCTATATCCATTTTTGGCAAACTTTTTAAATTTTTGTCTCTTTATATTCTTTATTTTTAAATTCAAAAAGTTTGGGGGCAATTGTTGGGCCCTACGTTTTTCAGTCAACTTGTTTTCAACTTGCATATAACATCTTGGTACTAACAACTTGAGTTGTCCTACTACATCTTGATCATCTTGCAGGTTGAATTATTGTTACGTTAATTCCTACTTTTCAGGGAACGTGTCAAGGGAATAGAAGACTAATTCAAATGACGTTTCTTCATTAAAGACTTCAGCAACGGATCATTATCTCCTCAATCAACAAAGTGGCGATAATGTCTCAACAAGATCAACCTATTTTCCGAGATTGTAGGCTTAGATTTATCTTGTAATTAGCCGTTATAAAAATGTATAAAAGGGATAGAACACTGTTAATTCACACACGATCACTCTAGCATAAGCTTCCTTGCATACGCTCATAGTTCTGTAAATAATCTAAATACTTAGTAAACTTTTGGTCAAGGCAGGTTCCTAAACCTCCCGGGGTTTTATGCCGGCGAACAAGTTGTTCAAGGGCTTTCCCTAGTCAACAAATATCTTGTGTTCATTTCTATTCAATCCAATAATCATTGTACTCTGATTCATATCTCTTTTGTCATTTTTCTTGTCATTGAAAACACTTGTTGAAATTTGACCAAAACATTTAGTAGGCGCAATATTGATTGTTTAATCGAATTTTAAGGGTGTGTTGACCAACAAAGGTCACTGATGAGCAGATATAGCCAATTTTCTACCATTGAATGCAATAATTAATCCTACAGTTTACAGTTTTGAGTGAAAAATCCATTTTCTACCCTATTTTTTCTTGTCTTTCATTTTTTGATAGGCAATCATCACATTCAAAAACCTTTCCTCAGTTTTCTAAAGATCAAGTAGAGCATCCTTTTCAGAAAAATCAATGATATTAACCCCACAATAAGCATAGGCCCAACACTTTATTTTTGTTACAATTTAGGACCCCATAATGATTCTCTCTACAACAAATAATGGCACTATATCTGACACCATGCATGACTAGTTATCTCAAAAGTGGTGTCAATTTTTGCCATTCTAAAGCATAAAATCAACCGTTCATATAAATAATGGGGACGGATTTGGGTCATTGTATTTATAGTCAGAAGAAGACTGCATGTATGTGATTCCAACTTAATCTTACCGTTTATTTATAACTATCCATCTTGTTGATTACACGAATGAAAATAACATTAATCTAGTCATGCTAATACTTATTTAATGTCCCCACATAGCATTATCAAATCTTGCAGACAACATTAATTAATTTTGTCTTGTTGAGATTTAAGGTTTTAACTATGTTAATAGTCATGTTAATAGTCATCGTGATTGAACTTTAAACAAAGATTTAGAAAAAAATAATCATATTTATAAAATTATAAATTTAAATTTGTTATTGATATATGTTGAAAAAAAAGTGTGTTTTGAAGGAAATAATGAGTTATTTTCTTAATTAGTTATTTGTCAAAATGATTAATTGATTGTTGGATTGTGTTCTACTCTATGAGTACATTGAAATCATATATTCATTTGTCCAAAATGATTGAGAAATGAATGAGATATTAATGCTCAAAGTTAATGGGTTGAAAAGGGTAAAATGTGATTATCCCACATTGGAAAAAGAAGGAGAAGTGGCTTAGTTTATATACTCCTACACTTTAGTAGGGAGTAAGATTGTGTTAGATAGAGGCTCTCTCTTGCGCACAGGTGCGCAGGTGGGGTGCAAATCATGGACCAAAATAGGCTTCGGTCTACCGAACTCATGTGCATGCGCGTCCTGCGGACACGAATGTAGCTCCGAAATAGCCTGTCCGCGCAAGCCCACTTTTTGCATTTTTTTTTCCAAAACTTGACCCAAGGAAACTGGAAGTGAGGCGGGCGCCTGGACCAGTGCGATGCGGCCGCCTGGAGTCCAGTAGGTGCAGCCCCATCGTGCCACTCCGAGGCGGGCGCCTGGGCTCCAGTAGCTGTACGCCAAAATTGATTTCACACTGCTTTGTAACTGTTCAAAAGGCTGTTAACGAGTGTGTAAATCAAACAGTCATGTAACTGATCAAATGGATGTTATGAGCCAAATAATTGTGCCATTATTTCAATAATTGTATTAATTAAGAAAATTAAAACATAATTTTAATTTTTTGTTATCTCATTGAATTATAAAAAGACAAGAACACAACAAGAGAAAGAGAACACACAGATTTTCAGAAATTCTCTCCTCTCCTTTTGTTGCATATTGAAAAACTATTTTCCTTGGCCTCCTGCATATTGCATTTGTGGTGATATCATCCAAGCATCGACTTCAATTCGCCGGAGGTATTATTGTGCAACCACCGTCCGGTTGATCCGTTTCATCCTGGGAGACAATCGTTCCATTCAATCTCAAGCACTACATGGTGAGGGAGCGAAATTTGTCTTAAGGAGAGTGATTTCACACGATTCGAAATTCAACGACAAATCTTTTTCCTTATCTTTTCTTTTGTGTATTTCTGTTTTATTTAGTTTTTCTGTAATTTTCTATTATTTTGTAATAGTTATTCTAACAATCTTAAGAAAAATTTATTGGTGATGTAAGAGTGATGTAAATGTCTTGTAGAAGGGCTCTCTTGGGGCCAGGAATATAAGGGGTGCTGCCACCCTGGTTGCATAGGACATATCCCGCGATTTACCTCCGATGGACATTTGAGGCCGTAGGTTAGTGGTTCGGGATTAGTCCATGAAGGTTCTGGAACCCTGGATATAAAAAAAAAAAAAAAAAAAAAAGTAAAGCAAAATAACATAAAATAATCATTCGGCACTAAAAAATCACAGGAAACCCCACTAGACACTGGAAACAAAAATATAAATCACCTTAAACAATCCAAAAAAAAGTGGACCTTATAAATCCATATCAAGTTCAGTAATTCCGTACAAACATTATTTAGGGAGAGAGACAATGAATAGAAAAAGTAGTATGACAAAGTAATAGTACGTGATGGAAAAAAGGCAATTAAGACAATTTTGAGATAAGACTAAGTTGGCATCCATGATGAAGAAAGACCAATATCTTAAAAACAAAAAATATGGCTATTCATTCCGTTTCATAATAAATATTACTTCCTTCATCACATTTCAAGTGAGCCATAATATAAATACATGTTTCTTAAGAAAAATGAATAAAGAATTGAAAATTGATAGAAGATTAGAGGAGAAAGAATGTAAAAGTTAAAACATGTAACTTTTACCCTCAAATGTAGATTTAATTACAATGTGCCACTAGTAATACCTTTGTAAATATATGGACATTATAAGGATATAAATGTCCGAAACACTGTTCACATATTTTCATTTATGAAATGGCTCACTTAAAATGGGACGAATCAAAAAAGAAAGTGGCTCACTTGAAATGAGACAAAGATAATATTATTTTTTTATGTTGGTTAATAATAAAATGATGCATTTACTTGCACAAAAAAGTAATCTAATGCAATTTTATCATTATGCTGTATAAGTTATATACAACTATTATAACACCTTCTTTCAAAAAAATGTTAATAATTTAATTATTGCATTATTTATTTTGGAATGAAGGAAGTAAGCAAATACTCCCTCCGTCCCACGTGAATGCAAACTTATTTCTATTTTGGTCCGTCCCACGTGAATGCAAACTTCTCAAAATGGCAAAGAATATTCACTATTCCATCCACGCATTCTCTCTCCTACTTCACTTTTACACTCACAACATTCTCTCTCCTCACTATTCCTCCCACTCATTCTCTCTCCTATTTAATTTTTCATACTCACAACATTTAACTTTTTCTTTTTCTTACATCACTTTTCCTTAATTCCCACGTCCAAAAAGTTAGTCCACAATCACGTGGGACGGAGGGAGTATAATAATGATGCCGACGAGGTCCAAATCAATGTCATGGAGTACTAGCTTGTTTCACTTTCATGGTATAGATTTTTGTGCTACTTGTCGCTTATTTATTTATTTCATAATCATGCATGATTTTTGCCGACGAATTAAACTAAAATAATGAGTATAAAGGGTAAAAAAAGGGTGAAAAGTTTGACTAGTGAGTTGAAGAGACAAGAAAAAGGAGGGGATAGTAATAATGAGAATAAGATAGGATGGAAAGGTAACATGTGGTGGAACGTAGGGGCGGTGGCAGATGGCTGGAATGGAATGGTGAGGACTGAGGAGCAGGTTCCGTCGGTTCTGGTCTCCTACATATTTTGCGCCTTCTATTCAACAATTTTCAAAGTCTCCTCTTCTTAAAAAGACTTTAGACCGTGTACAATGGTGGAATGAAAGGGGGATGAAACCTATTTCATTCGGTTGAAATACTGCAATGGCTAAATGAAAGGGGGTAAATGAAAGTGTGGAATGAAAAATTTCAACTGATTGAAAAAAAAAAAAAAAAATGCGCCTTGAACACGTGAACAGACCGGATTGACAAAGACAGTGGCGTGTGTGCCTCACCGCCCTACATGGCGCGTGAGGCGATGGAATTTTTTTTTTCCTGATACTTCCACGTGTCAACCTCTGATTGGTCCTTTTCAGATTTTCGATTTAAATTTTCACCTATTTCTTTCTGCTCAATTATCTTTAAAAATATATATGTATATTTTATTTTACACCAAAATTCTTGATTTTTTTTCTCTATAAATAGAGTATTTTTTCATCAAATTTGGACACATAAAAAAAAAACCCATTTTTTCAATTTAAATTTCTCTCATTTATCCTTAACTACCTCTTTTTTTTCAATTTTCAACATCTTTTTAGTGAAATAATAATAATAATTATTATTATTTTCAACATCTTTTTTTTCTCGAAGTTTTCTTATTTTTAATAATAACTAGTAACACCCCTGTGCGATGCACGGCGTGGTCAAGATTTTTAATTAATTAATATTTAATATTTAAAATATTAAATTTTAAATCAAATAAATAATGACAAAAACTTATGTGAGAACACTATAACCCGTCTCATGGATGAGACGGGTCATTTTTGACCCATGACCCAACCCGTTGAACACGACCCAACCCGTTGAACACACAGCTCTCTCTTTCTCTCTCAATACGTAAACAGTCTCTCTCTCTCTCTCTCCTCTCTCTCTCTCTATCCGCAAATCCCCATATCTTAGGCGTCGTCTTCTTCTTCTTCAACCAATCTCTCTCAACCTTCACCAATCCTATTCCTCAACCTCCATTACCGATCCTCACCTCCAAACCTATCCCAATTTCCCTTCAATTCACAGACATTCTCCCTCCTCTCTCTCTCTCTACCACATAGCCCCTTCTCTCTCTGACGCAAAGTTCCATAGCCCGCTCCTCGGATCCATCTTCTCCTAGCCAATCTCCTCCCTAACCTAACCTTCACCACCGGCGGCCTTCTTCACCAACACCAATCCTCCCTTCTCCGCCAAACCTTCACCCAATTCCACCCCAAATCCGAGCTTTGACCTCCTTTCGTTGATATCAATACTCACGAATCCATTTATACAAATTTGAGTGAATTGATGTTTGATGTGATTTAGATTAATTTGAGAGAATTGTGAAAGATTTGAATTTGGAGAGAAAGGGATTTTGGAAGGAGAAAGGCTTGTCAGCTTTAAGCCGAGAGACAGAAATGATATTTTTTTTCGATTTGTGAAAAGTAATAGTTACTATAATATAATGTAATGATTGTATGCATATAAAGTAATAGTTTGTATGTATTAAAGTAATACATATATACAGAAAAGTAATAATATTTTTTCCTATGTTTTTTTCATTTGGCAAAAGTAATACTATTATAACTAAAATAAGTTATTACATTTCAAATGTAATACATATAGTTTGTATTACATTTGAAAAAATGGGTAAAAATAATACATATATACAGAAAAGTAATAGTGTTTTTCCTTATGTTTTCTTTGTTTGGCAAAAGTAATACTTATTATAACTAAAATGAGTTATTACATTTCAAATGTAATACATATAGTTTGTATTATAATACATATAGTTTGTATTACATTTAAAAAAATGGGTAAAAATAATACATATATACAGAAAAGTAATAGTATTTTTTCCTATGTTTTCTTCGTTTGGCAAAAGTAATACTTATTATAACTAAAATAAGTTATTACATTTCAAATGTAATACATATAGTTTGTATTACATTTGAAAAAATGGGTAAAAACGAGCTTTTATTTTTTTAAAACAGGTATTACGTTTACTTATTAACAATGTTACTTTATATGTATACAGTCATTACATTAAGAGATGATAACTATTACTTTTTCTAAACGTAATACCTGTTTTAAAAGGCATGAACTGCCACCCATGGGTCGACCCGTCTCATGCATGAGACGGATCCCCTTGTTCTCACAGGAGACCAGCTCATAAATAATCCCTTAAATAAGTAAACGAATATGAGCATTTTTTATTTGTAAATAATAATTATTAAAATAATTAAAATAAAATGCACTCTTTCCTAGTGTAACACCCGTGCGATGCACGGGATCTTGCTTGTACTAAAAAAACGGATATTAAAATAAAAGAAATAAAATAAGATGTTTTTATAAACTTTGGAAATTCCCTTACCACTTACTACAGTATCAGTACAAACATACATGATTATCATTATTATATATAAATAACCACGTAATGTCAACCTAAGAACCTTATTTTGGAATGGAGGGAGCATAATTATGGATGAAAAGGGAAAAAAATCCACATATTAAAAAATATTCATTATCACAGAAAAATAATTAATCTTTATTTTATTAATGAATGGTAAAATTTTCATTTTCTTCCTAACCTATCCACCTACGCATCCACCACACAACAAAACGGGCCATACCACCCCCAAAAGGACACACCTTTTTTCCCCTACTTTAGTTATACATTATTTCATTATTTTTTATGATAAGCAAAAGCAAATTGTCATACACAAATTAAAATTTTAATTGAATTGGGCTTGATATATAAATAGCACAATTTGAATACTCCCTCCGTCCCAATAAAAGCTTCACTAATTACCCAAAAGGGCGTCCCGTTAGAAGCTTCACCTTTCCTTTTTTGGCAAAGAATCTTCACTATTCTCTCCACTCATTCTCTCTCCTAAAACACTATTACACTCACAACACTTTTCAAATTCACTATTTCCTCCACTAATTCTCTCTCCTATTTTCAAATTACACTTACAACATTTTTTTTCCCTCTCATTACCATAATTCCCGTGCCGAAGGAAAAGAGTGAAGCAATTGGTGGGACGGAGGGAGTATATACAGTTAAAATAAAATTATTTGGACAAGTCATCTTAAAAAATAAACCATGATAAGGCCCACTCATTTTTTAGGGTTTCAAATATATTCAATGAAATCGTCCATTGAAACGCTCCTTTTTTCTTTAAAAAAATGAATAGCAAAAATGTTTCAATTTTTTTTCTATTTAAAATCAACATTTTCATTATACCAAGAAAACAAAGTAAAAAACGCAATGCTAATGCGACCAAAAAGTTTACAAAATAATAAATATAAAATGAGGTGACGATATTTTACTAAACATATTTTTATAACTTTATCGTTTCTCATGTAAAAATGGCAAAATAATAATAATAAACGTCCACAAATTATTTGCAATCATGAAATAATTTACAAAAATATATTACCAATTAAAAAAATGACATGTTCCAAAAAAAATACATTAAATGTTCGTCTATTATATATAAAAGGGGACATAATTAATGTTGGATTAGCTACTAAAAATAGAAAGGAAAATAGAAAAAAGAAAAATCTATTAAATGTTTGTCTATTACTATCATATACTAAAATGGGACATAATTATTGTTAGATTAGCATATTAAAAATAAAATGGAGAATAGAAGAAAGAGAAACCCATTAAATTAACCTAAACCAATTAATTTAATCAGTACCCACACCTTTAACAAAAATCCTACTCTCCATCTCTTATATATAAAAAAATACATGTTCCAAAAAAAATACATTTAATGTTCGTCTAGTATACTCCCTCCGTCCCACCAATCTTAGGAATTTTTGAAATGGCACGGGGATTAAGGAAAAGATAAATATTGTGAGTGTAATTTAAAAATATGAGAGAGAATGAGTGGAGGAAATAGTAAATTATAATAGTGTTGTGAGTATTAAAATAATGTAGGAGAGAGAATGAGTGGAGAGAATAGTAATTTAAGGTTTCCATTTTGAGAATTCTTAAGATTAATGGGACGCCCAAAATGGAAAATTTTCTTAAGATCGGTGGGACGGAGGGAGTATATGAAAAGTGGACATAATTAATGTTGGTTTAGCTACTAAAAATAGAAAAAAAATCTATTAAATTTTGTCTATTACTATCATATACTAACATGGGACATTATTATTGTTAGATTAGCATATTAAAAATAAAATAGAAAATAGAAGAAAGAGAAACTCATTAAATTAACCTAAAACAATTAATTTAGTCACTACTCTCCCCTTCAACAAAAATCATACTCTCCATCTCTTTATATATCATTCACTTTTCCGGATCCAATTTAATAGGAACAAAAATGTTCCTATTTTTTTTTCTATTTGGAACTAGAGCCGTCAAGTTGAGACGGTCCCGTGGGAACGTCCCGTCCTGCAATAGATTTGGGACGGGATGGGACGAAGTATTTTAGTCCCGTCCCGTTTTGTCCCGTCCCGTTTCATCCCGTTTCCGTCGCGGGACAACATGGTGCGATCCCGCCCGTCCCGCATATCTCGGCCCTGTATATCTCTCTGGTTTCAGTGTTATCAATATGGAAAACTTTTGATAAATGCTGAGAAAATTCATGCATGCAACATCTAAGCATTTTGTCATTAAGATAGCCTGATAAGGACTTGAGCAGAGTAATGATGTGCTCTTCTAAATGCAGCTTCGCCACAATGTCTGGAGAATAATTGCATAAAGTATCTGCAAAGAGTTCTTTTTTTGGTAGCATGCCACAAGCTGTTTGAGAATTATAGTACGTGATTGTTGCTCAATACTCCCTCCGTCCCGGCCGACTTAGGACTTTTTGCCATTTTGGGCGTCCCACCCGACTTAGGACGGCCCAAAATGGAAACCTTAAATCACTATTCTCTCCACTCATTCTCTCTCCTACATTATTTTAATACTCACAACACCATTATAATTTACTATTCCCTCCACTCATTCTCTCTCCTATTTTTAAATTACACTCACAACATTTATCTTTTCCTTAATCCCCGTGCCATTTCAAAAAATCCTAAGTCGGCCGGGACGGAGGGAGTATGTCTTTGCGGATACTTTATCCCTCCTAGTCAACGGTCCCGCATAGGTCCCGCGGGATCCCGCGTCCCGCAAATGGGACGGGATGGGACGGAGTATTTTAGTCCCGTTCCGTTTTGTCCCGTCCCGTTTTGTCCCGTTTTTGTCATGGGACAACATAATTTCGTCCCGTCCCGTCCCGTATTCCCGAATTGACAGCTCTATTTAGAACCAACATTTTCATTATCCCAAGAAAACAAAGTAAAAAGTGCAATGCTAATGCAACAAAAAAGTTACAAAATAATAATAAAAATATATTACCAATTAAAAAAAATGACATGTTAAAAAAAATACATTACATGTTCGTCTATTATATATAAAAAGGGGACATAATTAATGTTGGATTAGCTACTAAATTGTTTGATGAATCAAACTAAAATAAACCTAATAATCATAATACCCCTTTCAATTCATCATTCTATATCCTACCATTTTTTTTATTTTATATTGTTTATTTTTATGATTAGTAAAATTATTATTTTATCATTTATAATTAAAAAAATACTTCACACTTAATTAATTTTCACTAAAAAATATTGAAAAATTCAAAAAGGAAAATTAAGAAAGGGTAATTAAGAAATTTATATTTTAAAAAGAGGGGTTTTTTTTCTGTGTCCAAATCAAACGAAAATAGACTCTATTTATAGAGAAAAAAAATTAAGAATTTTTGTGTAAATTATTTTATTAAAAAAATTAATTTATTATAAAATAATTGAGGTAAAAAAAAGGGGGTGAAATTTTCATTTAAAAAAGAGGGTTTTTTCTTTGTGTCCAAATCAAACGAAAATAGACTCTATTTATAGAGAAAATAAAATTATGAATTTTGGTGTAATTTTTTTTTAAATTAATTTATTATAAAATAATTGAGGTAAAAAAAAACGGGTGAAAAATAAAAAACTGAAATAAAACCAGTCAATCAGAAGCCACCACGTGGCAGTTTTTTTTAAAAAAAAAAAATTTGGCTGGCGTACACGCGCCTATGTTGGCGCGTGTACCGCACGCGCCAAATTTTGTCCATTCAGAACATGCCACGTGTCATTTTCGGAGAATATCTTCAAATTTGTCACCGAGTGAAATTACTAAAATGCCCCTGATTTGGGCGGGATTTTGGTTGTCCTGCTTTTATATATATATAGATTATCGTCATTTATCTAATTATTTAGTTGCAAAAAAAAATTAATTATGTGTGAAGTATTTTTTTAATTATAAATAATGATAATAATAATAATTTTAATAAAAAATAAAGAATATAAATAAAATAAAAGTGGTTTTAGTTTCATCTAGTCCATTGTAGGGGGATAAATGAAATGGGTAGATGAAATATTAGGTTGATGAGAAAAAGTGTAAAAGGTGTTAGATGAAATGGGAGAGTGGGATAAAACCATTACTCATAGTCTTATATTTTGGGTAGGACCCGGATCTGTTGTAGCGATCGATATTATAAAATTACAAAAGAGTGCGTCTGCTGAGAAACGCGTTTCTCCATAACTATGGAGAAACGTGTTTTTCATAGCCAGAAGCTTTACATTTGATAACCAGAAAAAAAAAACCCAAGGCCAAGACCAAAAGCTTCTGGATATCCAGAAGCTTTGCATTTGATAGCCAGAAGCTTTGCGATTGATATCCGTAAGCTTTGTATTTGATAGCCAAGGATGTGAAATGTATATCCGTAAACCGTTAGGTGCATATCCGTAAAACCGTTAGTGCATATCCAGAAATGTGTTAGGGCATATCCAAAATTGCTATTGAAGGTTTTCGATATTCAGAAACCTTCAATGTATATCGGAGAAACATTTTGAAGGTTTCTGGATATTCATTTGAAGGTTTCTGGATATCACTTTCATAGGTTTCTGGCTATCTAGCTCATTGTCGCGCGACATGTCGGGACCCGTTTCTCCATAACTTATGGAGAAACGCGTTTCTCTCTAGATTTTGTGATTATAAAATTATAAAATTAGGTGTTGTTAGTGAATAGGAGAAAGAGAGTGTGGTATTAAATAGTAAATGAAAAGTTGTTAGTATAACAAGTGAGTTCTATTAATAAACAAATATTATAAGATTTCTTTCCTAGTAAGTGTGACTTATTAATGGGATGTCCTAAATGATAAAATGGATAAGGTTCTCCCGGATATATAGTTATTGGTCTAATTGTCAATTTTTAAGAGATGTATTTTATTTGTATGCATAATGATTCTTGCAATGGTGAAATTGCATTATATTATTTTTCTTATTTATTAGAAAAATGACATTATTTTTTAGACATGCTTCCTACGATTCACTTCAAATCGGATCGATTTTTTTTTTTTAAAAAAAAGGTAAAGTACGAAAAATGTATTTTGAATATGAAAATTAAAATATGAGAGAGAATGAGTGTAAGGAATATTAAGTTGATTAGTATCGTGAGTATAAAATAAAGTATGAGAGAGAATGAGTGAAACAAATATTGAAGATTTTTTGCCATTTTTGGGAAATTTAATGACAAAAAGTCCGATTTGATGTGGGATAAAGGAGTATTCAAGAAGAAAGTGGAACATTTATTATAAAAAGGAAAAAAAATATTTTAGGTAATGACATTTATGCATATTATTCGGGCTCAATTTAATTTCATATGAACAAGCCTTAAGGGACTATACACTAATCACACACTTTCTTCATTGGGTGTCCCGTTATAAATCACACACTTCCTAAAATGACAAAGAATTTTTATTATTCTACCCACTAATTCTCTCTCCTACTTTACTTTTATACTCACAACACCAATCAAATCACTATTTCCTACCTCAGTTTCTCTCTCCAATCTCACTTTTCATACTCATAACATTTTCTCCATTATTTTTTCCTTAATCTACGCGTAAACAGTAACTGTTTGATTTTTACCGGGACGGAGGGAGTATATACTAGTATTCTCTTACCCGTGCCAATGTACTGTGACAATACACAAATTAAAGAAATGATGAAATCGCCTTCTTCCCATCTCAAAAAAATAAATAAAAATCTACTCAATACCCTGATGATTACTTTGTTCCATAATCAACATTTGATGGAGGGTGGTATGTTTGTATAACTGTCGTAGAGAATATGAGGAAGTCGATTATCCGAGACCGTTATCCATTTAGGGTTAGTAAAAAAACATTTTATTAATTCCCATTTTACCATTTTTTTTGTAACCTCAACCCAACCCATTATTATATACTCCCTCCGTCCCGGTAGAAGCGTCACCCTTTTAGGGGTGGCGCGCAAATTAAGGAAAAGTGTGGGAAGAAAAAATGTTGTGAGTGTAATTTAAAAATAGGAGAGAGAATTAGTGGAGGAAATAGTGAATTTTAAAAGTGTTGTGAGTGTAGAGGAGAGAGAATTAGTGGAGGGAATAGTGGATGGGATAATAAAATATTAATAAAAGTTTCCTTTTTAGGAAAGGGTGACGCTATAAACGGGACGCCATTTTGGGTAAAAAGTGACGCTTCGGCCGGGACGGAGGGAGTAAATAATTAATAATAATTATAATCCATAACCCATCCCCTATCCTAATTTTACCCAAGGTTCAAAACAAAAAACTTAAGTATTCATGACGAATGATTTTTTAATTGATTTAGGTACAAACATTTTTCTAAAATCATTTTTAAAAGATTTTAAAATCGTTCAAAAACTTAATTATATATAATAGAAATTTATAATAATTATTATGTTAAGATACACTCCTTAAATAAATGATCCTAATAAAATAAAAGAGAAAAATAAATAAATCAAATTGGAATACACATAAATAAAAAAGAAAAAAATACCCAATTTAAATATTTTTTTGAAAGAAAAAGTATATATAAACCCTAAACCTTTTTTAAGGAGTATACTAAATAATTAAAAACAAAAAAAAATGATCATTTATTTATAATCAATTTTTCTGTAAAAAGAAAAAACTTAAGTCATCTGAAAAAAAATAGTTAAAAAGGAAAATAGGAAGGAGAAAATGGAAAAGGAGGGCGGGAGGATTTGGTCCATTTGATCACTTTTCTAACTTTAAATCTGAACCACCACTTATGTGGTAGGTAATAATTAAAAAAAACAAAAAAAATATTCTAAAATTATTTTTTTTAAAGATTCTAAAATCGTTCAAAAACTTAATTATATATAATAGTAATTATTATATTAAAATACACTCCTTAAATAAATGATCCTAATAAAATAAAAGAGAAAAATAAATAAATCAAATTGGAATACACATAAATAAAAAAAGAAAAAAAATACCCAATTCAAATATTTTTTTGAAAGAAAGAATATATATAAACCCTAAACCTTTTTTTAAGGAGTATACTAAATAATTTTAAAAAATGATCATTTATTTATAATCGTTTTTTCTATTTAAAAGAAAAAAAAGGGAGGCGGACAGTTATGGAAAGTTACGGATGGTTATGGGAAGTTACGAACGGTTGAAGGAGGGGGAGAGGATTTTGGAAGTTATGTGAAGTTACGGACGGTTATGGGAAGTTACTGACGATTGAAGGAGGGAGAGGGGAGTTAGGAGTTATGAAAAGTTACGGACGGTTATGAGAAGTTACGGATGGTTATGGAAAGTTACAGACGGTTGAAGGAGGAAGGGAGGATTTGAGAATTTATAAAAAATATGCGAACGGATACGAAAAGTTACGGACGGTTATGGGAAGTTACAGACAGTTGAAGAAGGGAGGGAGGATTTGGGCCGTTGGACCACTTTTCCAACTTTATATTTGAACCACCACTTATGTGGTAGATAAGTGACGGTTATATGGCCTTATATTGTATTATATATATATATATATATATATATATATATATATATATATATATATATATATATATATATATATTTTAATAGATATTGCAAATTTAAATAAAAAATAGTTTATTATGCAATTTTATAATATATAAATGATATACAAATAAGTAAATTTATAATGAGAGTGGGAATATATATTTTGTGGCTTCTATTAAAATTTGATCATTAACTTATAAATAAAATATAATTAATGATGCTGCAAGAATTGTGCTTATCAATAATCCTTCACGTGGCAAGATTAATCACCTAGCTCCTTGACCTGAAATCAAAACCCACGACTAGCCGGATGTGTCTCCGACGAAGACGCTCGGGCGTGAGAGTAAGAATACAGTTGAATAAAGCTCAAAATGTATTGAATAATGAATTCAGAATACAAAATGGCAGTTACCTTTCACCGTTTGGTAGTAATGAAGTATTTATATGTGATGACGGTTGTATTTTGGGTGGTGCTACATAAGCTCCGTGATTATAGCGGCAGTTATGGTCATGAGAACGTGCCTTAAACCGTCCCTGATTTATAGGGATGCTGTTATGGAAAAATTTGACTCATGTGTGCCCATATTAGTTAGCTCGACACTTGAGTGATTAACTCCTAAGACTTGAAAGTGATTTGGTCGAGGTCGCCACTGGGGAAGAGTCGACTGACCGGCGGGTAGAGCATGGTTCGTACCGGATTGTAGTATGAATCATGAGTTCGGACTAAGTTAAGTCGGGACCAAGTAGGTCGGACGTTGGGCTTAGTCGACCGATGTTGAGAGGGCTGGGCCTTGCTTTGATTGGGCCTCGACCCTCTTGATAGATTGGGACAAGAGTGGTCTTGAGGATTGGGCTTTACTTGCTCGGCCCAACTCGACACTTTTGGTTTGTTCAAGGCCCCCAACTTTCGAGTTGACTTCGTCGACTTGAAAGTTAAGAAGATCCTTTATAAGAATTATTTTACTCGCAGTCGCCGCTAGTTTTTGAAGTAAGTCGACCATGATGACGTGGCACAATCCTCGGACATTGGCGATGAACGGTTATAGATAAAGGAGCGCCGTTTTTGCCATAATGATTACAATTGCTCGTTTGAGAGTCCGCCTAGGAAACTGCTTTCCGCCATTAATTAGGAAAATTAATTTCGAATTTCCCTTTGCCCTTTCCAATTCGGGAGCTATAAATTTGAGAATCCTTTTCCATTTACAACTTTTGCCTTCTCTCGAACTCGTGCGTGATTCCGGCGGTGATAAAGGAAGTTGATTCCCGCTATAAATTGGTGTTTTCGCCCTCCATTGTTCCGTTTCCCTTCACCGTTAAAGGTATTCCCCTTATTCTTTAGAATTAGGGCTTTAATTTCTGCAATTTCTTTGATTTCGCCACGGCTAGGACCTTTAGTACGTAACCCTGAGCTTGGTATGGGTATCGTAAAGTCAACCGTAGGGTTTATAAACATTTGAACGGAGAGTGGAGGGAGATGACCATGGAGGAATGTACTTCAATTTTAACCCGAGGGGGTTTGCAATTTACTGAGTTGGCTTTGCCTGTGGGAGAGAACTTAGGTACCTTAGGAACGAATGACCCAAGAGTTGAGTCCTTCCATCTTTTTCACGAGCTTCTCGACCATATTGCCATATTTTACATTCAGGACCCCAATAAACCTTCCTTCCTTAGGAACAGAATTGGATTTCCTGGGGAATCTAGGTCGCCCCTTAGTGTGTCGGGCTTAGGTTCCATGAGAATTCTTGTAGAACTGATTCCCCTGTTTCCAATTCTTCTTGTACAGATATGGAGACTCAAGGAGGAGCCCATGCATCGACCTCATCAAGCCCACGTATCGTTGACGCCTTCGAAACTACTGTGGTGTCGGGCAGGAATGAAAGGGGTTATGTTCCTCAAGGGCCACTGAGAGGGAAACAGAATTTTCCTTCTAGATTGTCGACCATTTATGACTTCTGTGAGGTGGCCAGGGAGGAGTTTGAGGTTACCCTCTATAGCAGGGCTGACTTCTTCAAACAATTTGGGAAGACCTATAAAACTGATGCCACCAGGGTCGCCTTTTATTACGGCCAGTTCATTGCCGGCTTGAGATTGCCCTTGGACCCTTTTATTAACGAGTTCCTGGAGTGTGCCAATGCCCTGCCTATCCAACTGGGCGCCAATACTTGTAGAGTTTTGGTCTGCTTTGCAATGGTTTGCCGCTTCTTAGGTTATGAGCCTTGTATGAGGGTGTTCAGAGAGTTCTTTGCTGTGAAGTTCGACAAGAATGGTGGCATAAGTACTCCCTCTAAAGCAAATTCCCCCAAGTTGTTTATCAATTTGCCTAGCAAAGTCAGTGTTGGAACTCCCACGTTGCGGTAGTGGAGAGTAGGTTAGGTCGGGAGTTCCCTCTACCGTGAGGACACCAAAGTGATAAGAGATGAAGATCAGTGGGAGCCCCATTGGCATAATGACCTGCGTGGGAAGTTGGCAGAGTTGGTTGCCCGTGCGCCCATTAGTTGGGAGGTTTTGGGGACCACGAAGAACAATTACATCCAAGCAGGAATGATGCTAGGAGATGATGATGTTGTGCCTTTGGTTCCCATAGTCAGGTGCTTGAGGTATCCAAATTGGGTTACTCATGCTCATGCTAGGTTTGAGAAAATGTGCTCCCTCTGTCAGAAGACTAAGAATTATTGCAAGGATAACGGGGAGCATTTTGGTGGTAAGGATTTACTCGCCTCTTCCTCCTCTATATATGAAAACTTCTTACGCGCGAGTTCTACCTTGGCATCTGCTTTTTGATCATTTAGTCGTCACTCCCTGGTCCCAGTGTAACACTCGTGCCCTTTATATGTGCTGCCTATAGTATTTGTTAGCTCGCAATTGATCTTGCTCGTATGTCGAACTCGCGGCTCGTACATAGAACTTATATTTTCGATGTCGAGCTAACACTTTACTTTTTTGTCTTGTGCAGTTTTAACCCCTGCTCAGGAAGCTAATATGGGGAGAGCTATTGACATCAGGAAGGCCAAGAAGAGCTATGGCAAAACTAACGCCAAAGAGAACCGTGAGGTAGAGGGGTCTAAGAGGAATGATCTGTTGAAGCTGGTTGATGAGGATACCATGAAGTTCATTCCTGCTGAGGAGAACTTGGAAGTGGTAGATGATGTTATAGAGGGAGAGAATGTTGAGGGTGATGAGGCCCAAGGTTCTGAGGAGGCCAACATTGGTGGTGAGGAGGAGGCCGAACTGAACGTGGAGCCAGAGAGGGAGGTCGTTCGTGCCAGGACTCGAGCTCAAGCTAAGTCAAAAACCACAACCAAAACCAAGACCAAAGCTGCCTTGAAGAGAAAGTCCCACGTCATTTCTTTGGACGATGAGGAAGATGAAGATGACGCTGCCCCTATAAGAAAAGTGATCAAGATTGGCCCCTCAAAAGCGAGCTCGACATCTGGTCAAGTTGATGCCAGTGAACCTGTGGTGGCCAAACCGAAGCCCCCAAGCCTCTCCCATTCGTGTCTCCTATGACGAGTTGATTCGAGTCGGGTTCTTTGAGTGAGTGATGTGACTCCTTGACAAGGATAAACAGCTTGGCTAGGGAGTATCCAGAGTTGGAGTATGGCCAGGTGATCGTACGGAGAGGGGCTGATCAGGACCTGATAAGAGAATTCACCAACAAGCCCTTGACTCCAGAAGCTTGCCGGGCTAGGGTTGGACTAGCTTCTTCTGAGGTAACTCGAATGTTTTCAATGTGCTTATTTTTCCTTTCCTTTTTCTTCTCTGTTGCTTTCTTATGCTTGGTCTAAATTCCTTCTTTTATTCGACCTCGCAGTCTCTTGCCATGATCGACCTGGCCACGACTTATTGGAAGGCTGCTGAAGAGCAGGAGAGGCTGGCCAAGTCTATGTTAGCCAAAAAGAATGCTGAGCTGTTGAAGCTTGAGGAGGAGGTAGCCAAGGTAGGGGAGTTGAAGGAGGACAAGAAAAAACTGCAGGCTGAGCTCGAGAAGGTGAGGGAGGAGCACTCTGATTTGGATAACTCTTATGAAGCCTTGAAGATGGTGAAGGACAACGAAATCCAGCTTAAGGAGGAAGCCCTGAAGAGTTTAAGGGAAGCTAACAGTGAGCTCGCCGGTCTTAAGGAGGAGAAAAAGAAGGTGGCGGCTGACTTAGAGCTGGCAAAGCAACAGTTGGAGGAAGTTCCCGTTACTTTGGCTAAGAAACAGGAAGAGCTGGATGCTGCTAGAGCCCAATGGGAAGTGGACCTTGCCGCTGCTGTGAAGACTGCTAAAGAAGATGCTGTCAAGGCTTATAAAGACAGTGACGAGCTCAACCAATATGTCACTGAAGAAGCCAGGGGGTTCTACGAGGTGGGCCTGAGACATATGGCTCGGCGAATCATAGTGGATCCCTCTGTCAATATTTCTGTCGAGCAGTTAGCCACATGGGCCTCTGAAGATCAATATAACACAGCGGCCGACAAGGCCACTCCTTGGTGCCATTCAACGATAATGACCTGGAGCTTATAAGGAAAGATGATGAAGCGGCAGAGGCAGCACCCTAGGATCCCCCTGCTATTGAAAATGTTAACTTCAACACTATCCTGGCTGATCTCGAGGAGCCTGACTCTCCGGCTTTTGATGGCGATACTCCTAGGCATGGATTTTCAGAATCAGGTAAGCCAATTGAACCCCAGCAGCATGAAGACAGGATAGATGGACAGGCAGCTACCAGTGGTCGAGTTGAAGGTGATCCTGAAAGTTGAACTTTATATGTAATGGTCGTATAATGAACAAGTTCCAAACAATTTTTTGCTTTTTCGTCTTTAAATACTTGGTTGCCTTGACCCAGTTTTTGGGAGGCATGGAGACATGTAAGCTTATTTTTGCCTAAGTCTTAGCCCGCTTTTGGGAGACTTGTTCATATTTGATTGTAGTCAACCCTTCTTTATTGCATGTTGTATGCTTTTTGAAGTAAGTGTCGATATAGATAGGGTAAATGAGTCAATCTTAAGTTTAAGGTCGACCTGACTTTATGATGCCTTAGTCGACCTCAGACTTGGTTAGAACGAGGTTGACTATAAATCTGATCTGTTCAAACTATTTAAGCTGACCAAGGGTCGAGCTAATTAAAGTGAAGTCGATTAGGAATCGGACTTGTTGAATGAACAAAGCTGATTAAGAATCGAGCTAATTAGAACAAACTGACTACGAGTCGAGTTTGTTAGAACGAAGTCGACTAAGAGTCGGACACATTAGCGAACAAAGGCGATTAAGAATCGAGCTAATTAGAACAAGCGACTAAGAGTCGAGTTTGTTAGAACGAAATCGACTAAGAGTCGGACTTGTTAAGCGAACAAAGGCGATTAAGAATCGAGCTAATTAGAACAAACCCGACTAAGAGTCGAGTTTGTTGGGGTTAGTGTAACACTTATGCTTGATGGAATGAGCTGCGCTTTTCATTGAAGTATGGAACATGCTCACATCAATTTGACACTAGAACTACCACAAACTTGAACTTGGAAGCGAAAACTAAAAGTAGTATTTGATGAGGTGAGTGGCGTGCCAAGGATGTTTCAACTCTTCTCCTCGGGATGAGCTATCATGTAGGTTCCTTCTTTGACGACTCGAGTAACCACATAGGGACCTTCCCGGTTAGGAGATAGCTTATTATCTTGGGTCCTTCTACCCGTTGCCTCAATCTTTCTTAACACATAATCTCCAACTTGGAACGACCTTGCCTTGACCTTCTTGTCGTGATAACTTTTAGTTATTTGCTTGTAGTTGACCATTCGGAGGTAGGTGTTTCTCGCTTCTCGTCGATCGGGTCCAAGTCGATCAATCTGTTGGTATCATTCTCGCTCTTGATCAAAGAAGGTCACTCTAGCGGTAGGGAATTGAGCTCGGCGGGTGCCGTGGCCTCGATCCGTAAGTGAGAGCGAAAGGGGTTTCCCCGTAGGCCCCAGTGGTTGTACGAACGCCCAAAGAGCAAGGGGAGTTCGTCCAACCAATTGTTTCGTCGACCTACGAGCCGGTCTTGAGCGAAGATAGAACAAGTTTATTTCTTTGCTTACTTGTCCATTTCCTTGAGGATAGGCGACGGACGATTTCCAATGTTTGATCCCTACTCGATTCATTTACGTTTCGAAGGTTTGGGAGAACTGTAAACCATTGTCGGACACTATAGCACGAGGAAAACCAAATCGACACCAAATGAAGTCGTGGATGAAGTTGATAGCATTCTCCTCTGTGATGCGAGCTAGTGGTTTGGCCTCAACCCATTTGGTGAAGTAGTCTATGGCAACTATCACATACTTGCAGTTTCCTCGGGCGGGAGGGAAGGGTCCAATCGTGTCGACGCCCCACATGTCAAATGGCCAAGCTGCGATCACGGGAGTCCGATGCATTGTAGGCACATGGGGAAGGTTGGCAAACCTTTGGCATTGATCACATTCTTGAACAAAGTTATGAGTATCAACTCTCATATGTGGCCAATAGTATCCCAAGGTGATTAACTTGTCTGCAAGGGTCCTGGCCCCCGGGTGTCCGCCACAAATCCCACTGTGTACTTCATGTATCAATAGGGCGACCTCTTGAGGATGGATGCACTTTAGCAATGGTCGAGGATAGGATCTTCTGAATAGGTCGCCTCCTTGAATGACTGATGGATGTGGTTTTACCCATCCAAAAGATATGTTCCTAAGCTTATTTTCTGTTCGAAATCTTGGAAATTTAATGTATTTTGTTAGTGTTTTGATAGTTCAGGGACTGAAGTGCAATAATGCTGAAAACGGAGGATTTGTACCTGATGCTGCAGGAATTGTGCTTATCAATCTTCCTCCACGTGGCAGGACTGATCACCTGGCTCCTTGACCTGAAAACAGAACCCACGACTAGCCGGATGTGTCTCCGGCGAAGACGCTCGGGCGTGAGAGTAAGATCACAGTTGTATATAGCTCAAAATGTATAGAATAATGAATTCTGATAACAAAATGGCAGTTACCTTCGCACCGTTGGTAGTGACCAAGTATTTATAGGTAAGAGTAATGTATTTTTGGTGAGGAGACATGTCCTCCGAGATTATAGCGGCGGTTATCCAGTCATGTGAACGTGTTAGTAACTGCCCCTGATTTGTAGGGATGTGGTTACGAGAATAGTTCAACCGAATATGCCTGCGAGTATCAAGTCGTCACTTGTTAATTTAGGTCGAGGTCGCCACTCGTGGAATGGTCGACCTGACTGTCGGGTAGAGCATGGTTCGTACCCGAATTGTAGTATGTATCATGAGGTCGGACTAAGTTAGGTCGGGACCTGTAGGTCGGACCATGGGCTTAGTCGACTGTCACTTGAGATGGGCTTTGGGCCTTGCTCTGACTGGGCCAGCCCTATTTAGAATGTGATAGTCAAAGCTGGATGTAATTGGGCTTTACTTGCTTGGCCCAACTCGGCACTTTTGGTATGTTCAGTGGCCCCCAACTTTCGAGTTGACTTTGTCGACTAGGAAGTTAAGGAAATTTTTGATGGCAATTGTTGTTACTCGAAGGTCTCTACTCGTTCTGAGGTTTAGTCGACCCAAGATGACGTGGCTCGATCCTGGACGTCGGCGATGGACGGTCAAAGATGAAGGAGCGCCGTTTTTGCCATAATGATTACGGTTTTGACGTTTGAGAGTCCGCCTAGGAAACAGTTTCCGTAATTAATTAGGAAAATTAATTTTGAATTTCTCTTTGCCCTTTCCAATTCAAGGAACTATAAAATCAAGAATCCTTCTCCATTTACAACTTTCGCCATCCCTGAACTCTGCACGTGATTCCGGCGGTGATAAAGGAAATTGACTTCTGCTATAACTCGGTGTTTCACTCTCCATTGTTCCGTTTTTCCTTCACTGCTAAAGGTATTCTCCTCATTCTTTAAAATTAGGGCTTTAATTTCTGCTATTCCTTTGATTCCGCCATGGCTAGGACCTTTAGTACGAGAACCGGAGCTTGGTATGGGTCTTGTAAACTCAACCAAGTAGGGTTTATAAACATTTAAACGGAGAGTGGAGGGAGATGACCATGGAGGAATGTACTTCAATTTTAACTTAGATGGGGTTTGCAATTTCTTGAGTTGGCTTTGCACATGGGAGAGAACTTAGGTACTTTAGGAACGAATGACCCAAGAATTGAGTCCTTCCATCTTTTTCACGAGCTTCTCGATCATATTGCTACATTTTATATTCATGGTCCCGACAAACCTTCTTTCCTTAGGAATAGAATTGGATTTCCGGGGGAATCTAGGTCGCCCCTTAGCTTATCGATTAGGTCTCCTGAGACTTCATGTAGAACTGATTCCCCTGTTTCCCCTTCTTCTTGTACGAGATATGGAGACACAAGGTGGAGCTCATGCCTCGACCTCATCAAGCCCGCGCATTGTTGATGCCTTTGATAACACTTGTAGTGCGGGCAAGAATGAAAAAGGCTACGTTCCTCCAAGGCCGGCTAGAGGGAAGCGAGAATTATCCATCTCGCTTAAGCATGATATATGATTTTGTGATGTTGATAGGAAGGAGTTTAGTGTTGCTTTCTGTATAGTAGGGGGACTTCTTTAACAAATTTGGGGACATCTACGAGGAGGAAACCACCAAGGTAGCTTTCTACTACGGCCAATTTGAAGCTGGCTTGAGATTACCTCTTGACCCCTTCATAAACGAGTTCTTGGAGTGCACCGATGCCTTGCCACTTCAGCTAGGGGCCAACACTGTAGGGTATTGGTTTGCTTTATTATGGTTTGTAGGTTCTTAGGATATGAGCCATGCGTGAGGGTGTTTAAGGAGTTCTTTAGCATTAAGTTTGATAAGGATAATGGCATAAGTACTCCTTCGAAGCCAAAGTCTCCCAAATTATTTGCTAATCTTCTGGCAAGGCTAGTGGATGGAACTCTTGCGTGGTGGTGGTGGAGAGTAGAAGAGGATGGGAGTTTCCCTTGCCCGGTCTTTGATCAATTTGGGGTAGATGAGAACAACTCTTGGGCCCCTCATTGGCATAATGACTTACGTAAGAAGTTGATGGAGTTTACCAAGAAAGGGGCTATCGGTTGGGATGCTCTAGGAACCAACAAAAATAACTTCATCCGAGTTTGGATTGATGGTTGGCGAAGGAGAGGTAGTGCCCATGGTGCCGGTAGTTAGATGTCGAGAGATATCAGATTGGGTCACCCAAGGTGAGGAGCTCGATTGATTTGAGAAAGAGTGCCACCATTGTAAGAAGGCGCCACTATTGTAAGGAGCGGGTAGAACACTTTGGGGGTAAGAACTCGACCATTCCTTGTAACTTGATCCCTCTTACCTTTGCTTAAGCTGTTTATTTATGACTTTGATTCGTACATAGAACTTTTTGCTCGTATGTAGAATAATCGGTCCACACATATTTAATTCGTACATAGAACTTTTTACTCGTATGCAGAAATTTTATGTGTCGACCTAACCCTTGATCATTTCAATTTTTGTGTAGTCTTAACTCCCGAGCAAGAAGCGAGTATGGGCCGAACCATTGACATTAGGAAGAGCAAGCGGAGCTGTGGAGCAGCTAATGCCGTAGAACATAGGGAGAGAGAGGGTGCTCTCCGTCATGATACTTTGCAGACGATAGAGGTGGACCCCGTTAACTCTATGCCAATGGAGGAGAATCCAGAGAGCTGGAGGGGAATCAAGTTGTAGACGTCGCCCGGGAAATGGAAGAGGTTGATTTGAAGAAACCAATGTATCCGACCAAATTGTTGAGCCGGCTAAGGAGGCTAGAAAGACCAGAGCTCGTGATCAACCCAAAACCAAAGCCAAAACCAAAAGAATGCCCAAGGAAAAGTCGCCTGTGATCGAGTTGGATGATGAGGTGGATGATGATGATACGGCCCCTCTAAGCAAGAAAATCAAGATTGGGAAAACCAAGGTGAGCTCGACAGTTGATCAGGTCGATGCTAACGAGCCGACGGAGAATGAAGTTAGGAGTCCCCAGCCTTCCCCTGTCCAGGTTTCTTATGCCGAGGCGATCCAGGTCTCGTGTTGACGAGCTAAGTCTTTGTGGCTCCTTTAACCGGGATCAAGCTGCTTAGCCGAGGAGTATCGGAGTGGAGTATGGACGGGCCGTGGTCGAAGGGGTGCTTGACCGGGATTTGATTATGGAGTTCACTAAAAACCTCTAACTCCAGAAGCCTGCAGAGCTAGGGTCGGGCTAGCTTCCTCCGAGGTAATTCTTTGGCAATTTCTTGTCTTTGTTAACTTTATTTTGCTCGCTTGTTCCATGTCTCCCTTTGTATGCATCGGATCTAACTTCTTCCTCCCACTCTTCTTTTCAGTCTCTTGCCATGATTGACCTGGCTACTACTTATTGGAAGGTTGCTGAGGAGCAGGAGAAGCTAGCCAAGTCCATGTTGGCAAAGAAAAATGTGGAGTTGAAGAAGCTGGAGGAGGAGAATGCCGAGGTGGGGAAACTGAAGGAAGCCAACGCTACGTTGAAGGAGGAGCTCAAAAACTTGAAGGAAGAGCACTCAGACTTAGACAGCTCGTATGAAGCTTTGAAGCTTGTTAAAGACAACGAAATAAAGGCCAAAGAAGAAGCCTGGGGCAAGTTTGGAGAAGCTACCAAGGAACTCGCCGCCCTCAAGGAGGAAAAGAATAGGCTAGGCTGGCGATGCGGCATTGGCGACTCAACGGTTGGAGGAGGTGCCGGTCACTTTGGCCAAGAAACAAGAAGAGTTGGATGCCGCTCGAACTTCAATGGGGAGGACCTAGGCTAGCTGCTTGTGAGGGCCGCAAAGGAGGATCTTTGTCAAGGCATATAAAGATAGTGATGATCTGCACGACCATATTACTGAAGAAGCTAGGGGGTTCTTCCATGTAGGTCGGGCTCATATGGCTCGACGTATAATAGTAGATCCCTCTGTCAATATATCGATCGAACAGCTAGCTCAATGGGCTTCTGAAGATCCTTATAACACGGCAGCTCGCCAAGGTCACCCTTTGGTGCCATACAATGAAAATGACTTGGAACTTATAAAGAAAGATGATGAAGCTGCAGAGGCATCACCTTGGGACCCCAGTTTGTTGAAAAGGTTAATTTTAACACCATTTTGGCTGAGCTCGATGACTATGAGGATTCGGCTTTTGACGAGGAGACCCCAAAGTTTACAATCAGTGACTCACGGAAGGTGGTTTATCAGACTGAAAATGTTATTGGTGAGCCATCTACTGTGGGTGATCAGACTGAGGTCGACCCAACGTCCGTCGCCGGTCCAATAGAAGGCGCTTCTTCTGAATAGACTTCGATTTTAATGGTTTATTGTAATCGAACAAGCTCCAAACACTTTTACTTTTTGTTCTTGATACTCGAATGCCTTGGCCCTATTTCATGGGAGGCATGATACTTTTTGTAATATTTATTTGGCTAAGTCTTGGCCCACTTTGGGAGACTTATTTCTATCTTAGCTGACTTCTTTTATTGCATGTTGTATGCCTTTGATGCGAGTGTCGAGCTAGATGTAGATAGGATAAATGTGTCAACTTAAGTTTAAAGGTGACTTGATCTGTTTTGACTTAGTCGACCTCGAACTTGGTTGACATTCTTGTAAACAAGATTGACAATGAGTAAAACCTGCTTACGTTGTTGAAGCTGACCTAAGGGTCGAGCTAATTGAAACAGACTGACTAAGAGTCGAGTTTGTTAGAACGAAGTCGACTAAGAGTCGGACTTGTTAAATGAACAAAGCTGATTAAGAATCGAGCTTATTAGATCAAACTGACTAAGAGTCGAGTTTGTTAGAACGAAGTCGACTAAGAGTCGGACTTGTTAAATGAACAAAGCTGATTAAGAATCGAGCTTATTAGATCAAAGCCCCGACTAAGAGTCGAGTTTGTTAGAACGAAGTCGACTAAGAGTCGGACTTGTTAAATGAACAAAGGCGATTAAGAATCGAGCTTATTAGGACGAGGCCGACTAAGAGTCGAGCTCGTTGGGATTGGTGTAACACTATGTTTGATCGAATAAAGCGCACTTTTTATTGAATTGGGAAACATGCTTACATCATCTTGAAGCTGGAACTAACACAAACTTGAACTTGAAAACCGAAAGCTAGAAATAATATTTGATCGGGTGAGTAGCATGCCAAGGATGTTTCAACTCGTCACCTCAGGGGTGGGCTATCATGTAAGTTCCTTCCTTGACGACTCGAGTGACTACATAGGGACCTTCCCGGTTAGGAGATAGCTTGTTCTCGCTGGGTCCTTCACGCCGTCGCTTCAATCTTTCTCAACACGTAATCTCCAACTGGAACGACCTTGCCTTGACCTTCTTGTCGTGGTAACTCTTAGTTCGTTTGTAGTTGACCATTCGAAGGTAGTTTGTTTCTCGCTTCTCGTCGATTAGATCCGGGTCGATCAATCTGTTGGTATCATTTTGCTCTTGATTGAAGAAAGTCACTCTGCGTAGGGAATGCGAGCTCGGCGGGTGCCGTGGCCTCGACCCATATGTGAGAGCGAAAGGGGTTTCCCCGTAGGCCCCAGTGGTTGTACGAGCGCCCCGAAGAGCAAGGGGAGTTCGTCCAACCAATTGTTACGTCGACCTACGAGTCTTGTCTTGAGCGAATATAGAACAAGCTTATTTGCTGCCTCAGCTTGCCCATTTCCTTGAGGATATGCGACAGAAGATTGCCAATGCTTTATTCCTACCCGATTCATCTACGCCGAAGGCTCTTGAGAATTGTAGTCCGTTGTCAGATACTATGGCTCTTGGAAAACCAAATCGGCACCAAATGAAATCATGAATGAAGTTTATAGCATTCTCCTCCGTGATGCGAGCTAATGGTTTAGCCTCAACCCATTTAGTGAAGTAATCTATAGCAACGATCACATACTTGCAATTTCCTCGGGCGGGAGGGAAGGGTCCAATCAAGTCGACACCCCACATGTCGAATGGCCAGCCGCAACAGTGCGGAGTACCGCTCGGTTGTAGGCATGTGAGGTAAGTTGGCAAACCTTTGGCATTGATCACATTGCTTGAACAAAGTTGTGAGTGTCGGCTCGTATGTGGCGATAGTATCCCAAAGTGATTAACTTGTCCGCAAGAGTCTGGCCCCGGTGTCCACCACAGATCCCACTGTGTACTTCATGTATCAATAGGGCGACCTGCGAGGGTGGATGCACTTTAGTAATGGCCGAGTATAGGATCTTACGAGCAATTCGCCTCCTTGAATGACATACCTCGGAGCTTTCTTTTGACGGCTCGAGCCTTCTTCTCATCATCTCGGTAGCTCGCCACTTTCTAAGTATGCCTTCATTTCCTCGATCCAACACTTTTCCCGAGTCCAATTTCTTGAGGGATCATCTATGCCTTTGAATTTTTACCCTCTCATTTTGGATTTTCGAGGAAGGAGATGGGCTCGTCATGTGGCTCATCCGAAGTAGCCGGTTTCGAGAGGAGGTCGGCCGGCTCGTTATCTTCTCTTCCAATCCTTTGAATCTCCCGAGAATTCTAAGTCCTTTATCAGTTCTTTCACAGGTCGCAGTATTTGATGAGAGTAGAACTAAGCACTTCGTACTCGCCTTTGACCTGGTTGACTATCAATTGTGAGTCACAGTAAGCCATGATCTTAGTCGCTCCAAAACACTTGGCGTACTCAATAGCTGCAATCAAGGCTTCATATTCAGCTTGGTTGTTGGAAGCGTCAAATTTGAATCTTAGTGATTCCTCGTAAACAGTCCCAGACTCTGGCTCGACCAAGACAATTCCAGCTCCACTGACATTTTTTGTTGCTGACCCATCTGAATATACCTTCCAACAATCGTCGGGTAGGTTAATAGCGACTTGTGACTCTGGCTCTCTCCCTTTGCTCTTTTCTTTTGGAGCTCGCTGCTCGTCATCCTCCTTGGTGAACGTAAGCTCGACCAAGAAGTCAGCCAGAGCTTGAGCTTTCAACGCCTTTCGAGGTCGATATTCAATGTCAAATTCGGTGAGGGCAATTGACCAATTGAGGAGTCGACCTGAACTCTCAGGCTTGTGCAATATCTTTCTTAAAGGAGCATTGGTAAACACCACGATTGGATAAGCCAGAAAATAAGCTCGTAACTTTCTTGAAGCCACGACTAGAGCATAAGCTACCTTTTCTGCGTTGTAGTACCTGCTCTCCACATCTGACAAAGCTTTACTGATGTAGTACACTGGCTTTTGAAGCCCTTCATCCTCTCTAATCAAGACAGCTGCCACAGACTTGTCTCCCGCAGATAGATAAACAAACAATGTCTCACCAGTTGTCGGGCTACTCAAGAGAGGTGGAGTAGCGAGATAATCTTTCAATTGTTGGAACGACGAATGACATTCGGTCGTCCATTCAAAGCTTTTCGTCCCTCTTAATGCCTTGAAGAAAGGGAGAGACCTCTCTGCTGACTTTGATATGAAACGGACGAGAGTGCTACCCTTCCATTAAGTCATTTGCATCTCTTTGATAGTGGTGGGAGCCTTCATGTCGACTAGAGCCTTGATCTTCTCCGGATTAGCCTCTATGCCCCTACGAGATACCATAAATCCCAAGAACTTGCAGTTGCAACTCCGAATACACATTTGCTAGGATTGAGCTTCATGTCGTTTGCTCGTAAATTGGCGAATGTCTCCTTTAGGTCGACTACGTGACTCCCGGTCTTGGTTTTAATGACCATGTCGTCAACGTAAGCCTCCATATTTCGACCAATTTGTGAGGCAAAGACTTTGTTCACCATACGCTGATAGGTGGCTCCTGCATTCTTCAATCCGAAAGGCATCATATTGTAGCAGTAGATGCCTCCAGCTGCTTGAAATCTTTGTCTTGACTATATCATCCTCGTGCATCTTAATGCGGTGGTATCCGAGTAAGCGTCGAGGGCGAGGTGGAGTGCCCGGCAATAGAATCCACCAGCTTGTCGATCCTTGGAAGGGGATAACTGTCTTTTGGGCATGCAAGGTTCAAAGTGGTGAAGTCGACACACATCCGCCATTTGCCGTTTGATTTCTTCACCATGACCACGTTGGCCAGCCAGGTTGTATGAACGGCCTCTTTGATTATACCTGCACTCAAAAGTTTTTGTACCTCAGCTTTTATAGCTTCTTCCTTGTCGCGAGCAAAGCTTCTCAATTTCTGGGGCCTAGGCTTAATGGTCGGGTTGACTTCGAGTCGATGAACAGCGACCTCCTCCTTGATTCCCCTCATGTCCTCTACTCTCCATGCGAAGACATCACTGCTTTCTTTGAGTAGCTTGATGATTTCTGCTCGCTCCTCAGCCCGATAAGCGCTTTCCAATTTGAATTTTTTGGTCGGGGTAGGAAGAGTTGGTGATGATTGACTCCAGCTCATCTACAGCTTCTAACTCAGGTCCATCTCTGAACTGCAGAGTTTCCACTATGATTTCCCTGACCTTTTGTCTTTCCTCAGCTCCCAAGTGTGGAGCCTCCTCAGCTATCATATCATCAAGCTTGTCTGCAACCTTGTTGGTAGGGGCCCCCGAGTTATTGTCTATCTGGAGACATAGGTCACCTATGACGACTTGATCGACCATAACTACATCTGAATCGACCTCAGTGGTGTTAGAGTGACGTGTCGACTCAAGCATGACCTCGTCATTTGAGCGATAGGTCGACTCTACCACGTCGGTGATTGTTGATAGTCGGGTAGTTTTGGTGAGGCGAGACGGCTTCAAGTAACCATCGGCGGTCTCGATCTCCGGCTCCACTTTTCTTTCTTTCTCTCGAACATGATCCGAGATAAGCACGAGCTGTGCCTTGTACGCAACCCACTCCGGCGAGGTGTGGGGAACTTTACTTGGTGAGGAATTGATGCTACCATTCCAAGAGCGACCTGTCCAGGAATTCCAAGTATGGCGGCATAGTCACTATTTACATCAATTACGATAAATTGTACCTTCGAGACAATCTGAGGGAGTCTTGGCCTAGGTCGACGTCGAGCACTATCGGCCTTTAGCATCAACTCGGTGGTTGGTGAAGCCCTCCAACCTGCCATCATATCTCTCAGTTCATCATTGAGGCCCATTTCCTTGAAAGTTTTGTAAAACAAAATATCCTTGCGGGCCCCGTGTCGACTAAGAGTACGCTCGTCGTACATCCATCAATGAGACTGGGATGACGAGAACTTGCTCCCTAGCCGCCATATTGGTTGCCAATTCATGGGGGTAGAAGGCGGTTGCTTCATCTCTTACTTCTCTCCTTGGAGGCACATGTGGGGCCTTATTGAGCTGGAATATCTTGTGCTTGATGGCCGTGTTGCTTGCTTGTTCGGTGATGACCCCCGAGTTCGATCTAGGTTTGCACTAGGTCCCGGTTGTCCACTGCTGGCTGCTCGCCTCCCCGGCTTGAGGTCTCTTCACATAAGCTTCGAGTCTCCACAGTCGACCATTCTCTCGGATGATACGCTTTAATCCCAAGCAATCCTGCGTGAGATGACCGGTGTCTTTGTGGTAGTCGCAGTAGCTTTGTTGTCCCGCCTAAACTTGTTGCCGGATTCATTGGGACTGGAGGAGCCGGCTCGACGGCATTCGAATCTCGGTTCGACTCACCGTGAGGGAGTGAAAGCTTCGGGCACCTTCTGCGCCCTAGTTACATTCTTTCCATTTTTATTGTTCCCCCATTCTTGTTGGAGTCTTTTTATCGTCGTGACCTCCACCTTGGGGCTTTTACCATTCTTTTTCTCCTTCCTCTCCTCAGCAAGAGCGACGTTGTATACCTTCTCGAACAACTCTGTCGAGTTGTCAGCGTCTGAACCGTAAGCTCATAATCCATGTCTGTGAAGAAATACCGTTTCGGAAGCGGTTGATGACCTCCCTATCGGTGATGTCTTCCTCTATCTTATCCACCATTTCTTTGAACTTGGTGAAGTAGCTCATCGAGCTTTCATTCTTCGCTTTGCACCAAGTTATTCGGTGCCGCGACGGTCGTCTTAGAGCTCCTGCGGTCGAGAAGCGATCTAAGAACTTTGTCTGAAGCTTTGTCCAAGTGGTGATGCTATCGCCAGCTCAAACCATTGAACCAAGTTAAAGCCGCCCCGGTAAGTGTGCTTAGGAGAGCTTTGCACATGTTGTCATCTTCATTGGCGACAAAGCACATAGTGGCCTCCGGATGTTGTATGTGACTCTTTGCATTGGTGGATCTGAATATTTCTCCGAGAAGAGGCCTGAGGAAGGTAGGAGGAGGTCGACTATCTCGATTTCTTTGGAGAAGGGTCGAAGAGTAAAGTCAATTCGTTCAACCTTTCCAATCTCCTTTTTCTTCTCCTCCTCCCATTGTTCGAACTTCCTTTTCATCAACGGCCCATTCCACTTGCATCGGGTCTTTCGTCTCTGGAGGGGGAACAGCATTCGATCTACGGCCTTCACTCCCGGGAGGAGTCACTGCCTACTCCTCCTGTCTCTATGGGAATTGGCCCTCTCGATCGGCGGGGATCTATGCCTCGTTACTTCTTTGAGGCGACTGCGCCTCTCGGCAAGAATGGCGACCTGCGCTGTCATATCCAGTGGCGACTGCGCCTCTCCTCTCTTATAGGCGACTGCGCCCATTCCTGTCTCTTTGAGATCCCGATCTTTGCGTTCGGGTGGAGAAACATGCACATTTTCGTTGGTCATTAGGCGAGTCCTCAAATCGATTGAGCCTCCTGCTCTCTGTTTCTATTGGTGGCCACTTAGGTCGTTACTCGGCACATGTACGATAGTAGGGGCTCTACGAACTATCTGTTGTCTCCATTCTCGTCCCACACCTTCATTTGGCCTCATACTCCTAGCACATGTTGTCCATTAGAGACCCGAGTACGATCCATTCTTTCGGGCGTACATCGGCTGCTCTGCCTCTTCCATAGCTATTAAGTCGCCCAAAATCCGGGCTCTTTCTAACATCATCTCCTTCTTGCTCATAGGGTTGGTGGAGGGACACGCCTGTTTCCAACGTTCACCGAGCGATGGGACGCTTTGGAGGTGGAGCTCCTTGCCCATCCATGTGCCTTTTGCCTCTCCTTGTGTCGAGCGAGCCCCGCCATCAATCGACAATTTGGTAGAGCGCGTGGCTCTACCATGAGGACGATTTGGTAGGGGAGGAGGCAAATTCAAGTTTTCAGCATTTGCATTTGCATTAGTGTTGTTGTTGTTGTTGTTGTTCAATTCTTCATGCCCAAGTGAAGCCTCAGATACGTGTCCGTCTGAAGTCACCATTGTAGTAGGTTGTTAAAAATTTTTAAGGTCAAGTTTGAAGCACGATTCCGTGATGGAACCAAACCGATCTTTGCGGCAGAATTGTGCTTATCAATCTTCCTCCACGTGGCGGGGCGATCACCTGGCTCCTTGACACAGCAGTAACCCACGACTAGCCGGATGTGTCTCCGGCGAAGACGCTCGGGCGTGAGAGTAAGATCACAGTTGTATATAGCTCAAAATGTATAGAATAACGAATTCTGATAACAAAATGGCAGTTACCTTCGCACCGTTGGTAGTGACCAAGTATTTATAGGTAAGAGTAATGTATTTTTGGTGAGGAGACATGTCCTCCGAGATTATAGCGGCGGTTATCCAGTCATGTGAACGTGTTAGTAACTGCCCCTGATTTGTAGGGATGTGGTTACGAGAATAGTTCAACCGAATATGCCTGCGAGTATCAAGTCGTCACTTGTTAATTTAGGTCGAGGTCGCCACTCGTGGAATGGTCGACCTGACTGTCGGGTAGAGCATGGTTCGTACCCGAATTGTAGTATGTATCATGAGGTCGGACTAAGTTAGGTCGGGACCTGTAGGTCGGACCATGGGCTTAGTCGACTGTCACTTGAGATGGGCTTTGGGCCTTGCTCTGACTGGGCCAGCCCTATTTAGAATGTGAGAGTCAAAGCTGGATGTAATTGGGCTTTACTTGCTTGGCCCAACTCGGCACTTTTGGTATGTTCAGTACCCACTTTGGAGCTTCAAGGACCAAATTGGAAATATTGGAAAATTTAAGGGCTAAATTGGAAATATGAAATTTTTGGACGAATTTAATTTATAAAAATTGGTGGGATTAAATGAAAAATAAAATCCTAAAGAGCGAAGTGCAAAAGAAGTCATTATAGCGGTCAAAGTGCGAAGGCAAAATAGCGAGACGAACCGAATATGTAATGATTCAAAAATGGGGCCAAAAGCATAGATATGTGGCCGGCCAAAGCTTAAACATGGTTGCATCAAAATGGGGCCAAGGAGCTGAGCAATGCAAGGGAAGAAGGGATGTTGGCTTGTAAGTGATCAGAACGAATTGGCAAAAGTGGAACGAATCGTTTTCACGAGTCGGGTTTCTAAGCGGTTTGGGCCAGAAGCTGGGCCTGAATTGGTGTGGCCTGTTTTCAAGGCTATTTCTTTTCCACTTTGATTAAAGCCTAGGTTAATATTAATATATAAATGAAGGGTGGTACTGTAGGCGGTGACGGTAGAGAATTGAGGGGATTTTCATATTCCAGCCGTGGTATTAGAGAAGGGAAGGATAATTACTTCTTCCGTCCCCGTTTCAATTCAGGTTTATGTTTTATTTTATTTTTGTAATTTTTATTATGAATAGCTAAATTTCTTTTCGCGGATTGGATGTAACAATTGTCGAATTCTTATGCTAATGATGTTTTAATTCTTCCACACTTTTCTTGTTCATGTTCAATGGAATTTGCTTAATTTATTTTTAGACTTTCAACATTATTGATTGATTTTGTTGGTCTTTATATTACTAGGGTTTAAATTACTACACTTGCGTGGGTAATTTTTACATTGGCCTAGATTTCATTGAATAGATCCAATTGAAGACCTTGCGGAAATCAAAAGGATCTAAAATCAATTGTTCTTTGGTTCTTAATGAATTGCGTTTTTGTTAATTTGATCTTGCGTGATAATTGATAATTACTCAATAATAGAATTGCAACCCGGCCATCTAACCGTCCCAACTCTTATTAAAGTGAACGATTTCTTGAACAAGATTAGTGATTGTTTTTATAAATTAGCATAGGAAGGAGATAATTGTGAAACCCAATCCGTGAATCCTTGTCATTCTTGATTTCAATATCTGTTTTATTTTACTTAGTTAGTTTATTTGTTTTTCAATTTAGTTTATTTTAATCAATCAAAATCAAACCCCCCTCTTGTTTCGTTTACACTAATTAAATCAACTTGTTAATTCACTCAAGTCTCTGTGGTTCGACCCTTACTATTGTACATTGCTACTTCGGTAACTTGTGCACTTGCAAGGTTTTTATTACATAGTGGAATTTTATCCATCAAGTTTTTGGCGCCGTTGCCGGGGACTTGTTGTGATTTTTAACAAGTTTATTTAATCGGTGCATGTTTGGTCGACGGTCATTGGATCCTAATTTGGTTCCTTTGAACGACGATATAGACCAAGTTGAGAGAGGCATTCCCTCTACTCAAGTGAGCGAGACTGATTCTGAAACTTCAGTCACCGAGACAGAGGTAACTTTAAGTAAATTAGAAACTTCTTCCACCGAGGGAGAAGAATTTGAATTTGATATGGCTTTGCAAGCACCCACCATGGATGCCTTCTCTAGGCCGCGGGTGGACACATCTGTGTCATGCATTGTGTTGACTGATGCAACCAAGAGTTACGAGGTAAAAGGCCATTTGTTTAACATGATCCCTCAATTTCACGGCCTACCCTCGGAGGACTCTTTGAATTTCTTGAGGGAGTATATGATGATTGTGTCGAGTTTTCCATTGAGAGACGGTGTGACTGATGAGCACTTAAGATTGAAATGTTTTCCCTTTGCTTTGAGGGATAATGCTAAGAAGTGGCTCATGCTGCTCCCACCTAGGAGCATTAATACTTGGGATGAATTACATGATATATTTTTGAGAAAATATTTCCCACATGCTACGTTAGCCACGTTTAGACAGAAAATTATAGGGTTCACACAGGACTCTTATGAGGCATTTCATGAAGCATGGGACAGATTTAAAATGCTTTTGGTGCAATGTCCCCACCATAATTTTCCTTTGCCTTTATTGCACCAAACTTTCTATGGGGGGTTGACACAAGCCGATCAGGCTATGGTGGATAACGCAGCCGGAGGCTCTTTAGGAGCCAAAACTGCGGATGAGACCCAAAATCTTTTTGAGAGATTAGCATCTAATTCGCAACAAAAGGGGTCAAGGGGTAAAACAAATAATGTGAATGGAATAGGAATGAACGATGAGCTTTCAAAACAAATTGCGCTTCTTAATCAAAAATTTGATAAGTTGGCCATGAGTAGTACTTCCAATTCTGCATCCAATGTGTCATCTGTTGGTAATGTAATGCATGATAATTGTGTAACTTGTGGTTCTAACACTCACTCTTATGAAGTTTGCCCCACCACTTGTCCCCATTTATATAATCATGAGCAGGTACAGGCAATGCAAGCATATATGCAGAGTTTCCCGCAAAATAACCCATTTTCACAGACATACAATCCGGGGTGGGGAAAGCATCCTAATTTTTCTTGGGGAGGAAATCAACAGCAGAATAAAACTCTCCATCCCCAACCACCACCGCAGGGACCCTTTGAGAGAAACAGAGAGCCTTGGGAAGAGCCCATGATGCAGTTAAAGATGGAGCAACAACAGTACAAGATGGAACAACAACAAGCCTTCGTAAATCATGAGGCCGCCATGCGAGGTTCTGAGACCCAAATTGGACAGTTGGTGGAAGCGGTACAAGGCCAAAGACAAGAAAATTTTCAAAACCCACCAGAGCAAGCCAAGTCTATTGTGACTATTTGGGATGAAAGTGATGAGATTGAGGAGGTATTTCTCTCTTCTCTCTGTGATGTTGATAATGATAATTATGCTTGTGAGGAAGAGAGAAGTGTGGGGTCATTCATGATGTCTTTTACGCTAGTAATCGTGAATCTACTTGTATTGATGTTGAAAAAACCATACCCTCTGGAGTTGTGGAGTTTGAAAAGATTAAACATGTTCAAAAAGACCCCGGGTGTTTCACTATCCCAATTTCTTTAGGGTGTCAAAATTTTAAAGGTTTGTTGGATCTTGGGGCAAGTGTTAATGTGATGCCCTTTCATGTTTTTAGAAGTTTGGGGGTATGTGAGTTGAAACCACCCATGAGAGACTTGCAATTGGCGGATCTCTCAATCAAAAGACCTTTAGGGGTTATTGAAGGGGTGTTGGTTAAAATCGATAAAATCATTATCCCTATTGACTTTTATGTGATGTGTATGGAGGGATCAAGTGAGGAACAACCGAAAACTCCCATTACGCAGGGAGGCCATTTATGTTTGACACTAAGGCCACCATTGATGTGTGTCAAGGGGTTGTGTCCTTGAGAGGTATGGGGGAGGAATGTAAATTTTGTATGCTTAAAAATGATAAGAAACCCTCCCCCACAGAAGGTTTTGTAGGAGCCATAACCGATTTTCCACTTGTCAAATATGATGTGAATGGATGTGAGAAAAGTGGGGATAATGCGGACGTGTGCCCCTTGGCTAGTAACATTAAAGCCGACCAATACTCTAGGAGTAACGGGTCGTATCACTCCCCACACGACTCCCATAAAGAGTCGATTTCATCACATCTACCACAAGGGCATTCAAAACTTAAAGTTAGAGAGGAGAGTTATTTTCCTGATTTATCTGAGACAATTTTTGCTAATATTTTTGTTCAAGATAACCTCTTTGATCTTGTTGAGGAAGATGTTCCGCAGGTGAAGGAACAAACTAAGTTTGGGGGCAAGAGCCCCAACAAAAAGAAAAGAAAAAGGGTGAAGCATAAAGCACCCAAAGTTCCGTGGGCTCCACCTGAATTAATTAAGAAAGGGACCTACGCATGGAAGGAAGTGGGTGTTTGTGCCCGAGAAAATCAAAAGTGGTCAAAGGGCCGAAAAGCAAAGGCCAAATCCATTGAGGCCAATCTCAACCCCAAGTAAGTGGGGCAACGGTCGGGCTAACGACCTTAACCAAATGCGCTAATTGGGAGGCAACCCAAGTAGGTATGTTTTATTGCTTTATTTATTTGCTTTGTTGTGTCATATCGTCCTTTGAACCCGAGTCATGTTTTTGTTCTCTTTGCTATGAGGACATATCATGTTTTGAGTTTGGGGGTAGAAATCTCTCCGAGTTTGTGGGTTTATAGGGGAGTGTATATAGTGTCACCCTCCAAAAAAATAGAAAAATTTAAAAATTTTGTTCTCATTATATGTTTGGAAGTTGGCCAACGTCTGTGATGATTTGAGAGAGTTTTTGATTGAGTTTTGCTAGTTTGTGCCAATTTGAATATGTTAATTAGAATTGCATTAATACATGTAAAACACAATTGCACCACCATTCACTTTCATCATTTTTCTTGATCATTGTTACCAATTTAGGAGACCTTTATAGGATCACTTTGACATTTTCGGGGTCCCTAGAACATGTTTGCATGACTGTCAATAACACATCAATTAGGCTATTCGGGAAGTGATATGTGGTTATTTCTTTGAACCCTATTTGTGAGCCTTTAACTTTCTCGTCACTTATACAAAATTTTCCGCTAGAACCCCTTTTGAGCTTGAAAAAGAATGGAATCTCTCACAAAGTGGGAGGTTATTTTAGACCACCATTCGCCTTCTTTTGTACCCTCATTATCCTACCCTTTTAACTTATACACTATTTTCTTACCTTTTCAAGAAAGTGAAACTAGGGAATGAATTTGAATATTTGGGGAATATTTGGAAAAATCAAGGGTTGAGTGGAAAGTGGTCATAAAAAGAAAAAAAAAGGATCATGTTATGTAATGAAAAGAGGGGCTTGAGCAAAAAGTATTAGATGCACATTCTTCGTGATTTATTTGTGCAAAGGAAAGAACAAAAAATGAATGAATAAAGAAAAAAAAAAAAGTGATTGAAAAAAAAAAATAAAAAAAAAAATAAAGAAAAAAAATGAATGAATAAAGAAAAAAAAAAAAAAGTGAATGAAAAAAAAAAAATAAATAAATAAATAAAGAAAAAATTTTGCCTTGCCCTCTCTAATGTTGAAGTGGAAAGTGATCAAAAAGAAAGAAAGGTGATCGAGTACAAGTTTGAAAGTGTACAAAATTGTAAGTTTGGGGGTTAAACCAATGGGTTGGCTTGGAGCGGAGTGATAACTTTCAATGTGAGGATGTAAGATGAAGACTTTCTAGTTTCACTTGCTTGACTTCGTATGTCCTTATCTTCATTTGTAACCGTGAACCTAGCCCGCGTTTATCGCGATACATTACAAACCATAAAAGTCATATTTGATCCCTAAAGAGTAGCCGGGTTGACAGTTTTGTTTAAATATGCATATGAGTGTCCCTTGTGCAGAAATTTCATCTTAGTATCATTGATTTAGAGCATGTGGTTAGTGATTCTATAAAATATCTTACTTTGGTGATAATGATCTCCCATATTTCATTCATCATTCAGGCCGAGGTGGAAAATTGTGGGTTAGATGCATTAATGTGATTTTAATTGCATATTCTTATTGGCACTCGTTTAGCATATGTAAGTGAGAATCTGAGACTTCTTTGGCCGACAACCTTGTATATATTGAGAACATATCAAAAATATTATATGTCGATTGTTTTTAGTTGTTAGGGTAGTTTTGTTTTTGTTTAGTTCTTTTGTTTTACTCGAGGACGAGCAAAAGGTAAGTTTGGGGGTATTTGATGGATGTGGTTTTACCCATCCAAAAGATATGTTCCTAAGCTTATTTTCTGTTCGAAATCTTGGAAATTTAATGTATTTTGTTAGTGTTTTGATAGTTCAGGGACTGAAGTGCAATAATGCTGAAAACGGAGGATTTGTACCCACTTTGGAGCTTCAAGGACCAAATTGGAAATATTGGAAAATTTAAGGGCTAAATTGGAAATATGGAATTTTTGGACGAATTTAATTTATAAAAATTGGTGGGATTAAATGAAAAATAAAATCCTAAAGAGCGAAGTGCAAAAGAAGTCATTATAGCGGTCAAAGTGCGAAGGCAAAATAGCGAGACGAACCGAATATGTAATGATTCAAAAATGGGGCCAAAAGCATAGATATGTGGCCGGCCAAAGCTTAAACATGGTTGCATCAAAATGGGGCCAAGGAGCTGAGCAATGCAAGGGAAGAAGGGTTGTTGGCTTGTAAGTGATCAGAACGAATTGGCAAAAGTGGAACGAATCGTTTTCACGAGTCGGGTTTCTAAGCGGTTTGGGCCAGAAGCTGGGCCTGAATTGGTGTGGCCTGTTTTCAAGGCTATTTCTTTTCCACTTTGATTAAAGCCTAGGTTAATATTAATATATAAATGAAGGGTGGTACTGTAGGCGGTGACGGTAGAGAATTGAGGGGATTTTCATATTCCAGCCGTGGTATTAGAGAAGGGAAGGATAATTACTTCTTCCGTCCCCGTTTCAATTCAGGTTTATGTTTTATTTTATTTTTGTAATTTTTATTATGAATAGCTAAATTTCTTTTCGCGGATTGGATGTAACAATTGTCGAATTCTTATGCTAATGATGTTTTAATTCTTCCACACTTTTCTTGTTCATGTTCAATGGAATTTGCTTAATTTATTTTTAGACTTTCAACATTATTGATTGATTTTGTTGGTCTTTAAATTACTAGGGTTTAAATTACTACACTTGCGTGGGTAATTTTTACATTGGCCTAGATTTCATTGAATAGATCCAATTGAAGACCTTGCGGAAATCAAAAGGATCTAAAATCAATTGTTCTTTGGTTCTTAATGAATTGCGTTTTTGTTAATTTGATCTTGCGTGATAATTGATAATTACTCAATAATAGAATTGCAACCCGGCCATCTAACCGTCCCAACTCTTATTAAAGTGAACGATTTCTTGAACAAGATTAGTGATTGTTTTTATAAATTAGCATAGGAAGGAGATAATTGTGAAACCCAATCCGTGAATCCTTGTCATTCTTGATTTCAATATCTGTTTTATTTTACTTAGTTAGTTTATTTGTTTTTCAATTTAGTTTATTTTAATCAATCAAAATCAAACCCCCCTCTTGTTTCGTTTACACTAATTAAATCAACTTGTTAATTCACTCAAGTCTCTGTGGTTCGACCCTTACTATTGTACATTGCTACTTCGGTAACTTGTGCACTTGCAAGGTTTTTATTACATAGTGGAATTTTATCCATCAATGACATACCTCGGAGCTTTCTTTTTGATAGCTCGAGCCTTCTTCTCGTCATCTGGCAGCTCACCACTTTCTAAGTACGCCTTCATTTCCTCGATCCAACACTTCTCCTGAGTCCAATTTCTTGAGGGATCATCTATGCATTGAATTTTTACTCTTTCATAGGCTGGACTTTCGAGGAAGGAGATAGGTTCATCATGTGGTTCATCCGAAGTGGCTAATTTCGAGAGGAGGTCAGCTAGCTCATTGTCTTCTCGTCCAATTCTCTGAATCTTCCAGAATTCCAAATCTTTTATCAGTTCCTTCACCAGGTCGCAGTATTTGATCAGTGTAGCACTAAGCACCTCGTACTCGCCTCGACCTCGGTTGACTATCCTGGGAATCACAAGAGGCCATGATCTTAGTAGCTCCAAAACACTTGGCGTACTCAATAGCTGCAATTAAAGCCTCATATTCGGCTTGGTTGTTGGAAGCATCAAACTTGAACCTTAGTGATTCCTCATACACAGTTCCAGACTCTGGCTCGATTAGCACTATCCCAGCTCCACTGCTATTCTTGGTCGCTGATCCGTCTGAATAGACCTTCCAACAATCGTCTGGTAGACTGATGGCGACCTGGGACTCTGGCTCTTTCCCCTTAGCTTTTTCTTTTGGAGCTCGATGCTCGTCGTCTTCTTTGGTGAACGTAAGCTCGACCAAGAAGTCAGCTAGAGCTTGAGCTTTCAGCGCCTTTCGAGGTCGATACTCAATGTCAAATTCAGTAAGGGCAATTGACCAATTGAGAAGTCGACCTGAACTTTCCGGCTTGTGAAGGATTTTCCTTAGGGGGGCATTCGTGAGAACCACAATTGGGTGAGCCAGAAAATAAGCTCGTAGCTTCCTTGAAGCCACGACTAGAGCATAAGCGACCTTCTCAAAGCATTGTAGTATCGGCTCTCCACATCCGATAAGGCCTCACTGATGTAGTATACCGGCTTTTGTTGACTTTCATCCTCTCTAATCAAGGCGCCGCCACCGACTGTCTCCCCACGTATAGATATACAAACAAGGTCTCACCAGTGGTCGGGCTACTCAGGAGAGGTGGAGTAGAGAGGTAATCCTTCAGCTGCTGGAACGACGAATGACATTCGGTCGTCCATTCAAAATTTTTCGTCCATCTCAACGCCTTGAAGAAGGGGAGAGACCTCTGGCCGACTTTGATATGAAGCGGCCAAGAGCCGCTATCCTTCCATTAAGTCGCCGCATCTCTTTGACACCGGTGGGCGCCTTCATGTCGACTAAAGCCTTTATTTTCTCCGGATTAGCCTCTATGCCCGTTGAGATACCATAAATCCAAGGAACTTTCCAGCAGCCTACACCAAATACACACTTGCAGGGGTTGAGCTTCATGTCGTTTGCTCTCAAATTGGCGAATGTTTCCTTTAGGTCGACCACGTGACGTCCAGCCTTTGTTTTGATGACCATATCGTCGACGTAGGCCTCCATGTTTCGGCCAATTTGAGAAGCGAAGACTTTGTTCACCATCCTTTGATAAGTTGCCTGCATTCTTCAATCCAAATGGCATCATGTTGTAGCAAAGATGCCTCCACCGCTTGAAATGCCGTCTTGATTATGTCGTCCTCATGCATCTTAACTGGTGGTAACCTCGAGTAAGCGTCGAGGAAGCCGAGGGTTGAGTGACCAGAATGGAATCGACTAGCTTGTCGATTCTAGGAAGGGGATAGCCGTCCCCAGGGCAAGCAAGATTGAGAGTGGTGAAGTCGACACACATCCGCCATTTGCCATTTGATTTCTTCACCATGACCACGTTGGCCAACCACGTTGTATGAGTGGCCTCTTTGATTATCCCTGCATTCAAAAGTTTTTGCACCTCGCTTTTATGGCTTCCTCCTTGTCGCGAGCAAAGCTTCTCAATTTTTGGGGTCTAGGCTTTATGGTCGGGTTGACTTCCGTCATGACACGCGACCTCCTCCTTGATTCCCCTCACGCCCTCTACTCTCCATGCGAAGACGTCATTGCTCTCCTTGAGTAGCTTGATTATCTCCGGCCTTTCTTCACCGACAACCGTTTACCAATTTGAATTTTTTGGTCGGGGTAGGAAGGGTTGGTGATGACTGATTCTAGTTCGTCCACATCCTCTAGCTCTGGTCCATCCCTGAATTGTAGAGTCTCAATTATTATTTCTCTGACCCTTTGTCTCTCCTCGGCCCCCCAGGTGTGGAGCTTCTCCTGCTATCATCTTATCTAGCTTATTTGCAACCTCGCTGGTGGTGGTGGTGGCCCCCGAGTTATTGTCGAGCTGGAGGCATAGATCGCCTATGGTGACTTGGTCGACCATAACTACATCTGGATCGACTTCTGTAGTTTCAGAGTGACGTGTCGACTCAATCATGATCTCGTCATTTGAGCGATAGGTCGACTCCTCCACATTGGTGATTGTTGACAGTAGAGTATTTTTCGTGATCTGATCGGGATGCTTCTGTGTAACCATCTCATAGCCTCCAATTTCCAACTCCCTTTTCTTTCTTTCTCTAAGAACATGATCAAGGTAGGCTCGAGTTGTGCCTTGTACACATCCTATTCCAGCAGGTGTGGGGAACTTGACTCGCTGATGAGGGATCGATGCCACCATTCCAAGAGCGACCTGACCTGGAATACCAAGTATAGCGGCATAGTCACTATTTACATCAATCACTATAAATTGTACCTTCGATACGATCCACGAGGGGGTGTTGGCCTAGGTCGACATCGAGCTCTATCTGGCCTCTAGCATCAACTCGATGGTTGGTGAAGCCCTCCAACCTGCCATCATATCTTTCTAACTGTTCGTTGTTAAGTCCCATCTCCTTGAATGTTTTGTAGAACAAAATATCCTTGCAGGCCCCCGTGTCGACTAAGAGTCTGCTCGTCGTACATCCGTCTATGAGACCTGGGATGACGAGAACTTGCTCTCTAGCCGCCATGTTAGTAGCCAATTCATGGGGTAGAAGCCGATCGCCTCATCTCCGACATCTCTCCTTGGAGGCACATGGGGCCTTATTAAGTTGGAAGATCTTGTGTTTGATGGCCGTATTGCTTGCTTGCTCAGAATGACCCCTGTGTTCAATCTAGGCCGCCTCGGTCCTTGCTGTCCACTGTCGGCTGCTCGCCTCCCGGCTTGAGGCCTCTTCACATAAGCGTCGAGCCTTCCCTGGTCGACCATTCTGTGAATAATGCGCTTCAAACCCAAACAATCTTCTGTGAGATGACCCGTGTCCTTATGGTAATCACAGTACTTGCTGTTGTCCCTCCTAAACTTGTTGCCTGGGTTCATTGGGACTGGAGGAGCCAGCTCGACGGCATTCATAATTTCTGTTCGGCTCACCGTAAGGGGAGTGAAAGCCTCGGGTACCTTCTCTGTAGCCCTTGTCCTGTTCTTTCCATTTTTATTATTTCCTCCATTCTTGTTGGAGTCTTTCTTATCATCGGAGACCTCAACCTTAGGACTCTTACCATTCTTCTTCTCTTTCCTTTCTTCAGCTAGCGCAACATTGTACACCTTTTCAAACAACTCCTGTCGAGTTGTGGCCAGTTCGGGCTTGTGAGCTCGTAGTCCATGTCTTCCGAGGAAATACCACTTCGGAAGCAATTGATCTCTCCTCCTGTCTCGTGATGTCCTCTTCAATCTTGTCGACCATTTCTTTGAACTTGGTGAAGTAGCTCATGGAGCTTTCGTTTTTGGCCTGCACCAAGTTGTTTAGATCAGTCACCGTCACTTTCCGAGCTCCAGCAGTCGAGAAGCGATCTAGGAACTTGGTCCTCAAGCATGTCCAAGTGGTTATGCTACCAGCTGCCAAACCATTAAACCACGTCAAAGCTGCTCCTGTGAGGGTACTTACGAGGGCTTTGCACATATTGTCGTCTTCATTGGCGACAAAACACATCGTGGCCTCCAGGTGTGCTATGTGACTTCTTGCATTGGTGGACCCAGAATACTTCTCTAGAAGGGGCAACCTGAAACTAGGGGGAGGTCGACTATCTCTCAGCTCCTTGGAAAGAGGTCGAAGAGCAAAGTCAATTCGTTCGACCTTTCCAGCATCCTTTTTCTTCTCCTCCTCCCATTGCTCAAACTTCTTTTTCATCAACAACCATTCCCTAGCATCGGGTCTTTCATCTCTTGGAGGGGGCGACATTTGACTTCTGGCCTTCACTTCTAGGGGGAGTCACCTGCCTACTCCTTCTGTCCCTGTGAGAATGAGCCCTCTCTGATCGAACTGGAGATGCGTACACATGTCATTTCCTTGTGGCGACTGCGCTGTCGGCGTCGGATGGCGACTGCGCCTATAATCTCCGAGTGGCGACCTGCGCCTCTCCTCTCTTATGGGCGACCTGCGCCCGTTCCTGTCTCTATGAGATCCTGATCTCTGTGTCCGTGCTGGAGAAATGCGTCTGTTTCTGTTGGCGGTTAATTGCGTCCTCAAATCAGACTGAGCCTCTTGCTCCTGTTTTACATTGAGGCTAGCCCTTAGGTCGTTACTTGGTACATGAACGATCGTAGGAGCTCGTTGAACTATCTGTTTTCACCATTCCGCCCCACACCCTCATTTGGCCTTGCACTCTGGCTGCCGCCTGTTGGAGACTTGGGAGGGAGCAATCCTTTACGATCGAACATCGGCTTGCTCTGCTGCTTCTTCCATAGCTTCTCAAATCAGGTTTAGGATGCGGGCTCGCTCCAACATCATTTCCTTCTTGGTCGTGGGATTGGTTGAGGGACCAACCCTATTCCCGGCATTCGTCGATCCGGTCGGACGTTTTGGAGAGAGTGGGGCTCCTTGTCCCTCCATAGGGCGCTTGTCCCTCCGGCCGTGAGCGATCCTGCTGCCATCGCAGCAATCTTTGGATCGCGTTGCTTACTAGCGTGCGACGCATTGGTGGGGGGAGGAGGCAATTCGGCATTTCTAGCGTTTGTATTCGTGTTGTTGTTGTTCACTTCTTCATGCCCAAGTGAAGCCTCGGATACGTGTCCTTCTGAAGTCACCATTGTTGTGGGTTTATGGAAATTTTCGAGGTCACGCTAAAGCACGATTCCCGCAATGGAACAGCCCGATCTTTGCGGGAATTGTGCTTATCAATAATCCTCCACGTGGCAAGATTAATCACCTAGCTCCTTGACACAGAAATCGAGAACCCTTTGACTAGCCAGGATGTGTCTCCGGCGAAGACGCTCGGCGTGAGTAAGAATACGGTTGAATAAAGCTCAAAATGTATTGAATAATGAATTCAGAATACAAAATGGCAGTTACCTTTCACCGTTTGGTAGTAATGAAGTATTTATATGTGATGACGGTTGTATTTTGGGTGGTGCTACATAAGCTCCGTGATTATAGTGGCAATTATGGTCATGAGAACGTGCCTTAAACCGTCCCTGATTTATAGGGATGCTGTTATGGAAAAATTTGACTCATGTGTGCCCATATTAGTTAGCTCGACACTAGAGTGATTAACTCGGCACTTGAGTGATTTGGTCGAGGTCGCCACTTGGGGAAGAGTCGACACCGCGGGTAGAGCATGGTTCGTACCCGGATTGTAGTATGAATCATGAGGTCGGACTAAGTTAAGTCGAGACCAAGTAGGTCGGACGTTGGGCTTAGTCGACTGATGTTGGAGAGGGGCTTTGGGCCTTGCTTTGATTGGGCCTGACCCTCTTGATAGATTGGGACAGTAGTGGTCTTGAGGATTGGGCTTTACTTGCTCGGCCCAACTCGACACTTTTGGTATGTTCAATTAATATATAAAATTTTAAAACTTATTATTGATGCATCATTAACAATATTATCTCAAATAATTTTTCATGATATTGATGATATTTTTTATGTTAGATGACCAATTTATTTTATTTTATTTTATTTTATTTTTATGAATGGATTGACTTTGTCATCACTTTTTTTTCTTCTTATTTTCTTTTTCTAATTTTAATTTCCACATAATTCTTATTTTAACTTTTTTTTTTCATGATAACATATGAGAATTGATATTAACTGATTCCAGATTATTTTGAAACTAATACTTTGTTGTTGTCGTTGAAGTGACTTTGGGTGATAATGGAATTTCTCCATTGATTCTGCTTTCTAACAGAAACAAAGGCCCAATCTCTTTGGTTTCTAAGGCTTTACTTTATTGTGGGCTTAACTTTGATAAAGCCCATGTACCGTTTATTTTTAAAATAAAGCCCATGCACCGTTTAATTTAAATACTCTCTGAAATTTTATTAAAATACTAAGGCCTTCTCTTTCAATCAAGGTCGTTATTTTATTAAATGAAATTGTTTGGTTTAAATGAGTGGGCTGGCTGGTTCTGGGCTTTAAATTTGTTTTTGGATTCATTGGGTTTGGTTGTATTTGTGGTGAAAATTCTCCCTTGAGAAACGATCTTCCTATTTTTTATTTTTTTTTTGTCGTTAAAAGGAAGGTAATTTGATCAATAATTTAGGTTGATTTAATTAACCAAATAAATATATATAAATTGTTATTAATAGTTTTAAACTTTTATTAGTATAATTAAATCAATCTAGAATATTATGTAAAATACTTCCGTTTTTGTGCTGATGACATAAAAATAGAAAGATCATTTTGAAAGAGAGAGAGAGAGATTGTTTTACGCCAGAAAATAGAAGGGAAAGTTAGTGCTTGGATTTAGTTGTTAGACTGTATAGACCCTGACTAAATTAATAATCTAAAATTATTTGAATAACATTTCATTCATCCCATAAAAAATATTATAATAAATATTGTAATTGATTATCAATAATTTTTTTTTAAAAAAAATAATAATTTGTAAGTTACTTCTCCTGGTGAACTGAACCATACACCAAACCGACACAGCAACAAACAACTGACCCAGAGGAAACATGTCTCGTCTCAGAAAGAGTACTTGTACAGTGATAAAATTTAACTATGGAGACATGAAAGTGGAGTAGATGTCTCACCTCGGCCTCAGAGTTTTTCATTAGAACAGAATGGTATAAACCAAAAGAAAATGATTATTATGAATTTGAAAATGGCTACACATAAAAAAAGTACTTGTACATAAACTTTTCAAAATTGTATCCAAGAATAAGGGGGTAAATGGGATAATCTCATTGCTTTTTTTTCTTAACTAGTGGGTAGTCCGTGCTTCGTACGAAAAATTATTCTGCCATTTTTTATATTATTTATTTTATGTTTTTATTTGATAAAGTAGCATGACATTTTTCTAGTGAAATAAATCTATTTTATATCAATCAAAATATTTACATTTATAAGTTCAGGAGATATTTTTCTTTTAGCCTTTGTTGTATATAGTTTGTACTTATTATTATGACAATTGAAATTTGAATAATAACAATGAATTATTATTGTAATTAGTTAACTTCTAATTTTATAGATGATTGAATTAATAATATTAAATATTTTTGATAATTAATGATTTTATACTACATACACATATTATGATTAGTAAATATAATTAGAAAGTTATATGAGAATAGTGATTTGGTATAGTAAGTTTAATACCTAATATTTACCAAATACGGAGTATAGTAACTATTAAATTAAATATTAATAGTTACCCTATGTATGTAACTAATATTGAAGCATTATCTAAGATATTCTAATATATTAAAAAATTAATGTTTCTAATTAATGTTATACTCCCTCCGTCCCAATCTAAATGTCCAAACTTTCCTTTTTGGATGTCCCATTGAAAATGTCCCATTTCCAAAAAAGGAAAGTTTTTTTCACTATTCAACCCACTTATTCTCTCTCCTACTTTACTTTTACACTCACAACATTCTCTCTCCTAACTATTCCTCCCACTCATTCTCTCTCCTATTTAATTTTTCATACTCACAACATTTAAACTTTTTCTCTTTCCTACCTCACTTTCCTTAATTCCCGCGCCGGACCCATTTTTGGACATTTAGATTGGGACGGAGGTAGTATTTAACTAATAATATTAGCTTATATTAAACTAAATGATAATAATTACCCTATATAATTAATATTATGATTAATTAATACTATTAATAATAATAATAATAGTTAACATATTTTAACTATTGAGTCTTTTTCACTTTCACTTTGCTCTATTAGTTATATATTTTCTTCTATAATATAAATTTATTATTACATAGAGAGTAGACGAAAGTATATATGATTTAAGTTACTAATCATTAACTATCATTAGTAGAATTTATTATAAATAACGTTTTACATATGTAAACATTTAGTTTAATTGTATTTAGTTAGTGACTCTTTAGATTACATCTTAATATGTGTTACTTACAACTTATAATATGTTTTTATTACATATTATCTCTTTGCATAGCTATAAGTTATCTATTAAAGTTATTAGTTAATTGCAATAATGTAAAGACAAAAACTCATGTGAGAACAACAATACCCGTCTCATCCATGAGACGGGTCGGATCCATGAACATGACCCGCAAGAATACCCGTCTCTCTCTCTCTATACGCAATAACAGGATCCCCCTCCCCAATCGTCTTCTCCGGCCAAGCCTACCTTCAACCTACACACCGGCGACCCAAAGCCAACGCCATCACCAATTTCCCAACCACAACAACTCTCACTACTCAGATTCTCTCTCTAACCGCTTTCTCTCACTAAACGCAAAGGGAGAAGGAAGGGTCTCTCTCTCTAAACGCAAATTACAGAGAGACCCAATCCACCTCCAATCGTCTTCTCCGGTCAAGCCTACCTTCAAGGCCGCATCGAAGGCAGCGTCAAGAAGCTCCGTGTCGAGCGTGAGAAATTCCAGAAGGAAAAGACCCATAACAGCGCCGTCGTCAAACCCACCGTCGATTCCGTCCCAGTTGGTTCTAAACTGAAAGTTCGCCGGAGCCCATCGCCACCACCTGCTCCGATTGCGTTTAAAAGGAGGCGGTACCTGGGTTTGGTGGATGAGAGTGAAGATGAGGAGGAGAGGGAGATTGTCCGGATCTGAGGTGGTGGGTCTCAGGACACGTAGCCGGAGAACTGAACAAGTGGAGGAGAAAGGAACTTGGTCGCCGGCGATGGTTTGGTGAGGGAAGCTTGGTTGAGAACGAAGATGGCGTTTAGAGAGAGAGAGAGGAGAGAGAGAACGGTGGGTTCTGCGGACAGAGAGAGATAGGGAGAGTTTAGAGAGAGAGAGGCTGAGAGTGGTGAGTTTGTGCGTGTTATGTGTGTGAGGATCATGTGTTCATCCTAAAGCTAATAATAGTTTTAATAACTGTTTTCATTTTAAGTAATACTTCTTATTTGTTTAAGTAATAATTGATATTGCTATAAGTAATAGTACTACACTTGTGAAGTAATAGTGTTTTTTTTTTTTTTTAACTAACAAAAGTTTTAGGAACTGTTTTCATTTTGAGTAATACTTCTCATTTATTTAAGTAATAGTTGGTATTGTTATAAATAATAGTACTACACTTGTGAAGTAATAGTGTTTTTTTTAACTAATAATAATGTTAGGAACTGTTTTAATTTTGAGTAATACTTCTCATTTGTTTAAGTAATAGTTGGTATTGCTATAAGTAATTGTACTACACTTGTGAAGTAATAGTGTTTTTTTAAGTATTACATTATAAATGACTTAAAGTAATAATACATTCAGTCATTACATTAAGAGATGGTAACTATTACATTATAAAGTAATAATGTAAAAGTATTACATTATCTATAGAAATATGTTACAATTTCATCTATCAAAGTGTTACATTTACTTGTATAAACTATTACATTCATATACATAAGTTATTACATTTCAAATGTAATACATATAGTTTGTATTACATTTGAAAAAATTGGTGAAAACGAGTTTTTGTCTTTTTTTAAAACAGATATTACGTTTACTTATGAACAATGTTACTTTATATGTATACAGTCATTACATTAAGAGATGGTAACTATTACTTTTTTTAAACCACTGAATAGCCGAAAAAATAATATAAAAACTAAAAAAAAAAGCAAAAAGAAAAAAAAATAATAAAAAAAATTTAACAAATCCTAGTACATAATAAAAAAAATAATAAAAAAAGCAAAAAGAAAAAAAAAAGAAAAAAATAATAAAAAGAAAAAAATAATAAAAAGAAAAAAAATAATAAAAAAAAGCAAAAAGAAAAGAAATAATAAAAAACTAGAAAGAGAAAGTACGCATAGTAATCTTCCATTTCCATGTACGACGGTAGATGTAGATGGTGGGATGGGGCACTGGGACGTGACCCTTTTGCTTATTTGATTTACACGAGGGGAAAGAGTCTGGGTCATGGGTCCGGGCTTTGGGTTATTCCGACCCGTCTCATTCATGAGACGGGTATTGTTGTTCTCACAGGAGACCAACTCTAATGTAAATAGTTGCATACGAATGAAAAGACATATGACATGGAAGCTTGAGAAATTAGATAAAGCCATTCGGGTATTATGTATCATCACCAGATTTAATCTACTTTAAAATAATATAGTATAGATTTAGTTTCCACCAATAATTACTTGATGACTTTTTATATTCCTCATCAATCATCTTTATTTATTTTTTTTGTAACTCTTTTTACTAATACCTTTGATTATCTCCATTTATCACTAAATTTGTATTTAGTTTTCATCAATTATTATTTGATAAGATTATTTGACATAGTTGTTAAATTTATTGTGATAGTTATAGTAATTGTTATATTTAACTAACAATATTAGCTTATATTAAACTAAATGATAATAGTTACCATATATAATTACTATTATGATTAACTAATACTATTAATAATAATAGTTAACATATATAATCACTATTATAATTAACTAATAATAGTAATAGTAATAGTTAATCTACATAGTAATTAACTAATAATAGTAATAGTGATAGTTAACCTATATATTAATTATTATGATTAAATAATATTATTAACAGTAATGTTAACCCATATAGTAACTGTTATGATTAACTAATACTATTAATATTAATGTTCTATATAGTAACTATTATAATTAACTAATACTATTAATAGTAATTGTTAACATATATTAACTATTATGATTAACTAATACTATTAATAGTAATATTTAACATATATAGTAACTATTATAGTTAACTAATACAATTAATAGTATTAGTTAACTTATATTGTAACTATAATAGTTACTATATATGTTAACTAATACTATTAATAGTAACAGTTAACATATATAGTAACTATTATAGTTAACTAATACAATTAATAGTATTAGTTAACTTTTATTGTAACTATTATAGTTAACTAATACTATTAATAGTAATAGTTAACATATATAGTAACTATTATAGTTAACTAATACAATTAATAGTAATAGTTAACTTTTATAGTAACTATTATAGTTAATTAATACTATTAATATTAATAGTTAACCTATATAATAATAATTATTATTAACTATTAGTATTAGCTAATAAGGAGAATATCAAGAGTCTTTAGATTTTGAAATGGTGATGATGTGGCTTCTCCAAAAGCAAAAGTTTGCCTAAACATGTTTACGTGGCGAATCCTTAGGCCTTCTCACCAATTTTAATATATATATATATATATATATATATATATATATAGATTTTTTGAAGTAAAATTTTATGCCCCATACTTTTATTTTATTGTTTTTGCTATTAATAAAAATTTAAGCGGCATAACTTTAAAACAAATATATTTATTACAGATCGGGACAGAGTATTATTTTAAGAAAATTGCTACTTCATATTCTATCTATTTTAATCTGATACAGAAAGATCAAACTGGCGATTACTAAATTCCAAAATAGATGAACTCAATAACTAGGAATCAATATCAAGGACATGGAACCGTTACAACGTTTTTTTCTTCTACATTCCATCAAAATGAAAATCTGATAATAAATATAAAAAACACTCAAAATGAAAATTCCAAGTTGTTTAGATCAGTCACCGTCACTTTCCGAGCTCCAGCAGTCAAGAAGCGATCTAGGAACTTGGTCCTCAAGCATGTCCAAGTGGTTATGCTACCAGCTGCCAAACCATTAAACCACGTCAAAGCTGCTTCTGTGAGGGTACTTACGAGGGCTTTGCACATATTGTCGTCTTCATTGGCGACAAAACACATCGTGGCCTCCAGGTGTGCTATGTGACTTCTTGCATTGGTGGACCCAGAATACTTCTCTAGAAGGGGCAACCTGAAACTAGGGGGAGGTCGACTATCTCTCAGCTCCTTGGAAAGAGGTCGAAGAGCAAAGTCAATTCGTTCGACCTTTCCAGCATCCTTTTTCTTCTCCTCCTCCCATTGCTCAAACTTCTTTTTCATCAACAACCATTCCCTAGCATCGGGTCTTTCATCTCTTGGAGGGGGCGCAGCATTTGACTTCTGGCCTTCACTTCTAGGGGGAGTCACCTGCCTACTCCTTCTGTCCCTGTGAGAATGAGCCCTCTCTGATCGAACTGGAGATCTGTGCCTGTCATTTCCTTGTGGCGACCTGCGCCTGTCAGCACCGGATGGCGACCTGCGCCTATAATCTCCGAGTGGCGACCTGCGCCTCTCCTCTCTTATGGGCGACCTGCGCCCGTTCCTGTCTCTATGAGATCCTGATCTCTGTGTCCGTGCTGGAGAAATGCGTCTGTTTCTGTTGGCGGTTAATTGCGTCCTCAAATCAGACTGAGCCTCTTGCTCCCTGTTTCTGTTGAGGCTAGCCCTTAGGTCGTTACTTGGCACATGAACGATCGTAGGAGCTCGTTGAACTATCCTGTTTTCACCATTCTGCCCCACACCCTCATTTGGCCTTGCACTCCTGGCCTGCTGCCTGTTGGAGACTTGGGAGGGAGCAATCCTTTCTGATCGAACATCAGCTTGCTCTGCTTCTTCCATAGCTATCAAATCAGCTAGGATCTGGGCTCGCTCCAACATCATTTCCTTCTTGGTCATGGGATTGGTTGAGGGACCAACCCTATTCCCAGCATTCGTCAGTCCAGTCGGACGTTTTGGAGGAGGTGGGGCTCCTTGTCCCTCCATAGGGCGCTTGTCCCTCCGGCCATCGGGCAGTCCTCTGCCATCAGCAACAATGCTGGATCGCGTTGCCCTAGCGTGCTGACGCATTGGTGGGGGAGGAGGCAATTCAGCATTTCTAGCGTTTGTATTCGTGTTGTTGTTGTTCACTTCTTCATGCCCAAGTGAAGCCTCGGATACGTGTCCGTCTGAAGTCACCATTGTTGTGGGTTGATGGAAATTTTCGAGGTCAAGCTAAAGCACGATTCCCGGCAATGGAACCAAACTGATCTTGCGCAGAATTGTGCTTATCAATAATCCTCCACGTGGCAAGATTAATCACCTAGCTCCTTGACATGAAATCGAACCCACGACTAGCCGGATGTGTCTCGGCGAAGACGCTTCGGGCGTGAGAGTAAGAATACAGTTGAATAAAGCTCAAAATGTATTGAATAATGAATTCAGAATACAAAATGGCAGTTACCTTTCACCGTTTGGTAGTAATGAAGTATTTATATGTGATGACGGTTGTATTTTGGGTGGTGCTACATAAGCTCCGTGATTATAGCGGCGATTATGGTCATGAGAACGTGCCTTAAACCGTCCCCGATTTATAGGGATCTTTGTTATGGAAAAATTTGACTCATGTGTGCCCATATTAGTTAGCTCGACACTAGAGTGATTAACTCGGCACTTGAGTGATTTGGTCGAGGTCGCCACTGGGAAGAGTCGACTGGTTGGCGGGTAGAGCATGGTTCGTACCCGGATTGTAGTATGAATCATGAGGTCGGACTAAGTTAAGTCGAGACCAAGTAGGTCGGACGTTGGGCTTAGTCGACTGATGTTGGAGAGGGGCTTTGGGCCTTGCTTTGATTGGGCCTGACCCTCTTGATAGATTGGGACAGTAGTGGTCTTGAGGATTGGGCTTTACTTGCTCGGCCCAACTCGACACTTTTGGTATGTTCAATTAATATATAAAATTTTAAAACTTATTATTGATGCATCATTAACAATATTATCTCAAATAATTTTTCATGATATTGATGATATTTTTTATGTTAGATGACCAATTTATTTTATTTTATTTTATTTTATTTTTATGAATGGATTGACTTTGTCATCACTTTTTTTTCTTCTTATTTTCTTTTCTTTTTCTAATTTTAATTTCCACATAATTCTTATTTTAACTTTTTTTTTTCATGATAACATATGAGAATTGATATTAACTGATTCCAGATTATTTTGAAACTAATACTTTGTTGTTGTCGTTGAAGTGACTTTGGGTGATAATGGAATTTCTCCATTGATTCTGCTTTCTAACAGAAACAAAGGCCTAATCTATTTGGTTTCTAAGGCTTTACTTTATTATGGGCTTAACTTTGATAAAGCCCATGTACCGTTTATTTTTAAAATAAAGCCCATGCACCGTTTAATTTAAATACTCTCTGAAATTTTATTAAAATACTAAGGCCTTCTCTTTCAATCAAGGTCGTTATATTATTAAATGAAATTGTTTGGTTTAAATGAGTGGGCTGGTTCTGGGCTTTAAATTTGTTTTTGGATTCATTGGGTTTGGTTGTATTTGTGGTGAAAATACTCCCTCGAGAAACGACCTTCCTATTTTTTATTTTTTTTGCCGTTAAAATGAAGGTAATTTGATCAATAATTTAGGTAGATTTAATTAACCAAATAAATATACTCCCTCCGTCCCCATAAAAGCTTCACCAATTACCCAAAAGGGCGTCCCGTTAGAAGCTTCACCTTTCCTTTTTTGGACATAAAATATTATTATTTCCTCCACTCATTCTCTCTCCTACATTATTTTAATACTCACAACACCATTATAATTTATTATTCCCTCCACTAATTCTCTCTCCTATTTTCAAATTACACTCACAACATTTTTTTTCCCTCCCATTACCATAATTCCCGTGCCCAAGAAAAATGGTGAAGCAATTGGTGGGACGGAGGGAGTATATAAATTGTTATTAATAGTTTTAAACTTTTATTAGTATAATTAAATCAATCTAGAATAATGCTTAAAATACTTCCGTTTTCGTTTTCGTGCTAATGACATAAAAATAGAAAGTTCATTTCGAAACAGAGAGAGATTGTTTTACGTCAGAAAATAGAAGGGAAAGTTAGTGCTTGGATTTAGTTGTTAGACTGTATAGACCCTGACTAAATTAATAATCTAAAATTATTTGAATAACATTTCATTATCCCATAATAAATATTGTAATTGATTATCAATAATTTTTTTAAAAAAATAATAATAATTTGTACGTTACTTCTCCTGGTGAACTGAACATACACCAAACCGACACAGCAACAACTGACCCATTTTCTTGAATCAAGAACCATATATCGAGAAAGAGGAAACCTGTCTCGTCTCAGAAAGAGTACTTGTACAGTGATAAAATTTAACTATGGAGATTGGAGACATGAAAGTGGAGTAGATGTCTCACCTCGGCCTCAAGAGTTTTTCATTAGAGCAGAATGGTATAAACCAAAAGAAAATGTTTATTATGAATTTGGAAATGGCTACACATAAGAAAGAGTACTTGTACATAAACTTTTCAAAATTGTATCCAAGAATCTATAATACAATATAGCTCACATCTAACCGCCACACAATTGATGGCCAAGATTGAGTTTGAGAAAACATAACTGGTGGCTAGGATTGAATATGAAAAATAAATTTGTTTTTAACTTTCCACTCTGCTACAACGGTTATTACCTCTCTAACCGCCACACAAAAAGTGGCTCAAATTTAATTTCTCAAAAGACAGAGCGGCCTAGATTTAAAGTTGAAAAAAACAAAAAAAAACTCCCCTACACCGGTTACTAACTATTATAAATAATTAATAATTTTTATTAACAAAATTGAATTTTACTATGTTGACAGTTAAAAAATAATTACTCCCTCCGTCCCACTTCAATTGAGCAACTTTCCTTTTTGGGACGTCCCACTTCAAATGAGTCATTTCATAAATGGAAAGAAGTGAACAGTGTTTCGGACATTTATACCCTCATAATGTTTATATATTTACAAAAAAATCATTCATTATACCCTTATAATTTTAACATATTTACAAAAAAATCAATCATTAACTTACTATTCCTCCCACTCATTCTCTTTCCTATTAAATACTAGTACATATGCCCGTGTCCGAGGACACGGGTCTTTTTTTTTTAATTAACATAAATCTCCTAGCACATGTCCGTGTCCAAGGTCACGTGAGATTTTTTTTTTTTATATCTTAAAAAAAAAAAAAAAAAAAAAAAAAAAAAACAACATGTATGTCGCACGACATACAAAGGTGGGAGGGCAAAACAGGAAAAAAGTGAATAGTGAGGGCAAAAGGGTCATTTCGGCCCGTATAACTATTCGCTCAACTGTTCAAAAAGCACCCTTCATTTATACTATAGATTTTTAACTTTTACATTCCCTCTCCTCTTATCTTCTACCCACTTTCAATTCTTTACTCATTTTTTAAAAAAATTCTTAAAAAGCGTGCAAAGATGTCATGGCTCAATTGAAGTGAGACTGAGGGAGTATAAATTTTAAGTATTAAGCTAAATGGTGAATTTACTAACAAATATTTTTTGTATTGTGCTATTGCTTGCTTGATAATGTCTATTTTGCTTCGTTTATATTTTTGTAGAACTTTTGCTAGTCATGGAGTCTTTGAGAGGGATAGCAGGTTTGGTATTCAATATAATATTCCCTCCGTCCCATCCGAAGTGTCCGGAAAGGACAATTGCACGAGAATTAAGGAAAGTGAGGTAAGAAAGAGAAAAGTTTAAATGTTGTGAGTATGAAAAATTAAATAGGAGAGAGAATGTGTGGGTGAAATAGTTAGGAGAGAGAATGTTGTGAGTGTAAAAGTAAAGTAGGAGAGAGAATGAGTGGGTGTAATAGTAAAAAAACTTTCCTTTTTTGGTAATGAGACATTTTAAATGGGACGCCCAAAATGAAAAGTTGGGACACTTCGGGCGTGACGGAGGGAGTATCTTTTTGCTGTCAAATAACTATTGTTAAATGTTTATGTGAATATGACATTTGTACAGTTATGATGGTACGTGGTTGGTTGTTTTGTTGTTCTTATTTTCTCCGTTTTCACTCACAATCTGTTTGTGAAAATGCCTCATTACCTCAGTATTTATTTGGCTATATTTGGATCAGGGCGATACAACTATTGTACTAAGAAGCTAAGATGAAAGTCTTAAGCTAGGTAGAAAGATGGTAGTGAGTAGAATGTGTTCTTTTAGGGGGTGGTGTGGGGTTGTGTGGGGGGGGGCAATTCATCATTTCTTTAATTTTTATACAGTCATTTTTGTACTGTCACCGTGCGATCCGCACGGGTGGGTAATACTAGTCTATATTACAATAGAGAATGAGGGTAACCGCCGAGACAAAGAGCGGCTGAGATTGAATCTCACAAATTGATCCGATGGTCTGAGTCATTTTTCCCAAAACTGTTTTTAACTTCCCACTCATTAAAAAAAAAAAAAAAAAAAAAAAAAAAAAAAAAACTACCCACTCATTGTTAAAAAAATTCCAGAATTAACTTCTCATTTATTGCACTCTTTTTTTAATTTTAATTTTAAACATTAAATTGTGTTACTTAAGTATAAAAGTTAGGAAGTAGGAAGTAAAAACAAGTTTTACAATAATAAATTGGAAAGTGAAAATGGCCCGTGCCTTACACGGGTGGTAAGTACTAGTAAGGGGGTAAATGGGATAATCTCGTTGCCTTTTTTTCTTAATTTTTTGAAGTAAAATTTTATGCACCATACTTTTATTTTATTGTTTTTGCTATTAATAAAAATTTAAGCGGCATAACTTTAAAACAAATATATTTATTACAGATCGGGACAGAGTATTATTTTAAGAAAATTGCTACTTCATATTCTAATCTATTTTAATCTGATACAGATAGATCAAACTGGCGATTACTAAATTCCAAAATAGATGAACTCAATAACTAGGAATCAATATCAAGGACATAGAACCGCTCCAACGTTTTTTTCTCCGACATTTCATCAAAATGAAAATCAGACAACAAATATAAAAAAACATTCAACACAATGGTAAAAACACATTTTTGAACTATTATATTCTTTTTTTGTGTTTTTACATATCGCTGATAACATTTTACATTGTGTTTAGCATCTTTTAAATTTGTTGTTTGATTTTCATTTCATTGAATGGTTATAGAAAAAAGGAAATTTGCCCCATAAGTTCCTTTTGAAACAAATCACTTTCCATTAAGTTTCTCATTATATTAAAATGTCTCATAAGTTCTCATGTTGTATTATGTATAATACAACATTTAGTTATGAAGTAGTTTAAAATCATAATACTGCATCCACACCACCGCCTCCGCCACAGCCCAGCTCCACCGCCGACAAAAAGCGTCCGTACAGTTGGAAATCCTAATATTAACCACATACTAGTGTTGTGTTCTATTCAAAGTGAGACCACAAATATAAAACAATCTTTAATTAATCAATTAAGTTGTTTTTCTTTTTTGTACATATTTAATTTGGTATTTGGCAGAATGATTTGAGTATTTAAAAGAAAAGAATGCCTGCAAAGCTGGCTATTATAACTTAGCTTGTGCCATTGATCATTACACAAATGGCAATTTTGGCAAAAGTGTTCATTTTTAGCCCATTCTCTTGTAACTTAATTATCTGTCTTCTGAAAAGACTGGTTTTTTCCATTTAAAATCTTGTGAATGATTTGGGAATGACTAGAGTTGACAAATTAAGGAAGTTTAGTATTTCTAGTTTATTATATTAGCTTCATAATTGACATTTGTTGTGTAAAAGACTATACACTAGATGTTATATCCTCCTCAGTCCCAAAATTAAATGTGAATTCTTTTTATTTAAAATAAGTATCACATTTTTAAATAAAAAATAATAATGTAATTTTATCATGATTAAGTTATGTACAAACAAGTAAATTATACTCCTTCCATCTCATTCGAAAAGACACAGTCCCATTTGAAAAGACACAAAGTTGGTGTTGCACGGGAATTAAGAAAAGTACAGTATATACTAGTTGAGTAAGTGTTATGAGTATGAAAAGTGAGGTAGAAAAGAGAAAGTGCAGTAGGGAATAGTAAGTAGATAGTTATTGTGAGTATGAAAATTGAGTCCCATGAATAAAGAAATGTTAAAAGGTTTCAATTTTGGGTGTGCGTCTTTTCAAATGGGACACCCAAAATAAAAATTTGTGTCTTTTCGAGTGGTACGAAGGGAGTGTGTTTTTTGAAAATATTAATAAATCAATTGTGATAATTATTATGAGAGTGATTGGGTACAAAATTGCAGCTGTATTTGTCAAAGAAAGAAAGAATGTTGCAATAACAAAATAAATAGCCCAAAAAATGAAGGGACAAAGAAAGGAGCCGTTTGGGACTAGAAATTAACAACTGTATTTGAGAGACCCTTTCAATTCATACCAAACTATAAAGAAAAAACAGTGTCTCAAAACTCAGTCTGACCGCGTTCCTTCGCAACACGCATACACTACGGAATAACTCCGGTTTAAGATTTAAAGTAATTACAGTTGGATTGCATTTCACGAGGTGGATAATACAAAATGCATAAAACCAAATAACACTAAGGCTCCGTTTGTTTCATGTAAAACATTTTCCGGAAAATGTTTTCCTTGTTTTCAGATGTTTGTTTCAAGTAAAATATTTTCCGAAAAATGTTTTACCTACTTTCGAGTGTTTGGTAACCACTTGTAAAAGAAAGTCAAATGTAAAACATTTTACAAGGATGTAAAAAAAGGAGGTTTGCTTTGTAAAATGATTTACCAATTTCAAATTCGTAAATCATTTTACAACTCTTGTTCTTGTCCTTAATATACAACTCATATTACGCTCTGTACAACATAATAATAATAATAATTAAAAAAAAAAAATTAACTGCCCCCACCCCACCCCCCCAAAAAAAAATTTTTTTTTTGGAAGCGCCCCACCCACCCTGCCTACCCCACCCCCCCAAAAAAAAAAATTTTTTTTTGGAAACCGCCACCCACCCCTTTTACCCCACCCCCACCCTCCCCCCAAATTTTTTTTTTTTTGGAAACCGCCCCACCCGCCCCTGCCTACCCCACCCCCCCAAAAAAATTATTTTTTTGGAAACCGCCCCACCCACCCCGCCTACCCCACCCCCACCCTCCCCCCCTTTTAATTTTTTTTTGGAAACCGCCCCACCACCCCTACCCCCCAAAAAAATTTTTGAAACCGCCCCCACCACCTGCTACCCCACTCACCCCCCCCACCCCAAAAAAAAAATAAATCTTTTTTTATTTTTTATTAAAAAATTAAAAAAAAAAATTTGGGGGGGGGGGTGGGTAGGAGGGGTAGGCTGGGTGGGGCGGTTTCAAAGTTGATTTAAATTAATAAAAAAGTGACATTTCCGGAAAACATTTTCGTCAAATTTGCCAAACAACCGAAAAACAAGAATGATATTTTACAAGAAAACATTTTACATGGAAATCTTTTTACATGAAAACATTTTACAAGGAAACCTTTTTACATGAAATCATTTTACATGAAAACATTTTCCGAAAAATGTTTTACGCGAAACAAACGGAGCCTAAATGTGGACCATCAAAATCAAAAATGAACGAATTAAATTAATGAAACGAGGTGGATAATCGAGAAAGAACTGAATGAATAGACAAAATATCGAAACTAATTAACTTTGAGTAGACTATAAAAATTGAAATGAACGAACGAAATTAATGTTGTGAAATTTGGTGCTCTCCCGTTGCAATCAAAACAAAGAAATCAACACACCCACACGTACAAGAAAGAAACAATCACACACAAGAACACAAGAGTTGTTTACCCGGTTCATTCACCAACTCGTGAACTACGTCCGGGGGCAATTGCCAAGCCAATATGTACTCCCTCCGTCCCACCAACATTGATATCAAATATTTGGGCACGGGAATTAAGGAAAAGTAAGTGAGAGAAAAAGTGAAAGAAAATGTTGTGAGTATGGAGAATTAAATAGGAGAGAGAATGAGTGGGAGGAATAGTTAGGAGAGAGAATGTTGTGAGTGTAAAAGTGAAATAGGAGAGAGAATGAGTGGGGTAAATAGTGAAGATTCTTTTGCTATTTTGGGCAGTATCAGTTTTGGTGGGACGGACCAAAAAGGAAATAAGTATCAGTTTTGATGGGACGGAGGGAGTATTAGTTTTCTCTCTAATATGTTGCTACAATCAACTACAATATGTTCTAGGCCGAAATTATGCTTATATAGTTATACAAGGAAGCCCTAACTCAGTTTAAGAAGAGATCTAATCAAAATAGGAAACAAAATAAAAATCTGCTGCAGATTCGAACCGAGCGCGGCCGCCCTCAAGGCCAGCGCGGCCGCCCTCAACGGCAGAAGCTTATACACCCTCGTTGAACCTCCAGCGCGGTCGCCCTCCACCACGAGCGCGGCCGCTCTCCTTGACAGAAGATCCCGACGAGTTTTCCCTCTTGATTCATCACCTCCGATTTAGGCTCCTCCTCTTCCTTGTAGTTTAGGATCCAAACCCAACAATCTCTCACCGGAGACTAAACTAACAAACATAAAATCACCCATCAACTCCCACCACGGAGTAAAGACCTTCGAACACATTCCCCCTCCATATTGGCTTGACACTACCTCTCCTCTCCTCAAGTAATAAGGCGAGTTGAAACCAAGCGACGTTTCAACCTCTCCGTGTTAGATCGTTCTTGCCTCCCCAAATCAGCTTCTACCTTGATTTCTCCCCGCAAGTCTAACTTCGCCTTCTCCCTCCAGACCCACCTTCCTCGCAATGCCTCCCCTTGAAACTTGGACACACCTTGTTTCTTGCATCGTCTGTTCTTAGTCTGAAACCGCTCTCTGTTAGGGCCCTTGGACTTCCACACCACGTTGATCAACTTTGAGTCCTCCCCAACATACCGTTTCTTGATGTCTCCCCTTTTCACACCAACAGGCCGGTTCTTTAGCCTCTTGCTCCCACCGGAACGAACATCGATATTGTAGGTAGAGTACAACATCTTCCCCTTAACCCCATGAGCCAACACCTTAGCTCCTTTTGTGACTTCCCAAGACCCACCAATGAAAGAAACACCATACCCTTCACTGTCAAGTTGTCCCACAGAAATCACCCTTCTCCTCAAATCCGGAACATGCATCACGTTGTGTAGTTGTAAAACAGCCCCATTAGGTGTCTTCATCATCACATCCCCCTTACCTTTGATCTTCAATGGTTGACCATCACCAAGATAGAGAACCCCAAAATCTCCAGTTTTGTACCGCTTCATTGATTCTGCATCCCCACTAGCATGACAAGAAGCTCCAGAATCCAACACCCAATCTTCACCCGACTGCTCCTTCCCTAGGATTAATACATCACCACCATCATCTACCACGTTAGCACCACCTTTTCCCGGACAGTCATAACTGATATGCCCCAATTCACCACAATTGTAGCACTTGACCTTTTTCCCCTTTTTAGGTCTTCCCCTATTTCTCTCCACCCTAAGTGCAGCCCCATCTACAGAAGATTCTCCCCTTTTCTCTTTCCTTCGCAACTCCTCTTGAAGGATGAGATCTCTAACCTCCGTATACACCAATGCTGTTTTCGACGTACTTATCGTTGTGACAGTAACCTCCCAACTATCAGGCAATGACTTTAGAAGAAAACAAGCTAGCACTTCATCGGAGAAAGTAATATCAACACTTTTCAATTGGTCCACCATACCTTTGAAATTGCCGATATGACTTGCCGTATCCGCCCTCTCGACATCTTCGCATTCGCAAACCTCTTTATCAAATGCACCTTATTGATATTCGACGGCTTCTCATACATGTCCGACAGCGTTTGTAGCAACTCCACCGTTGTCTTGGCCTCCATAGCATTCCGTGCAACGTCGTCGGTTAGGGCACTCCTTACCGCTCCTAACGCCTTCCGATCCAACGTCTCCCAATCCCCTTGTGACATGTCTTCGGGCTTCGCCTTCAAGGGTCCATGAAGATCCTTACAATAAAGGTAGTCTTCAATCCTTGTCTTCCAAAACGTGAAATTCACACCGTTGAATTTCTCGATTGAGTTCTTCATCTTGACTGCTTCACCAAAATCCCCAAGAACGCGATTCAAAATTAATCAACTAATGAAAAGATTTTGAATCCTCCGAACCAAAGCTCTGATACCAGTTGTTGTGAAATTTGGTGCTCCCCCGTTGCAATCAAAACAAAGAAATCAAAACACCCACACGTACAAGAAAGAAACAATCACACACAAGAACACAAGAGTTGTTTACCCGGTTCATTCACCAACTCGTGAACTACGTCCGGGGGCAATTGCCAAGCCAATATGTATTAGTTTTCTCTCTAATATGTTGCTACAATCAACTACAATATGTTCTAGGCCGAAATTATGCTTATATAGTTATACAAGGAAGCCCTAACTCAGTTTAAGAAGAGATCTAATCAAAATAGGAAACAAAATAAAAATCTGCTGCAGATTCGGACCGAGCGCGGCCGCCCTCAAGGCCGGCGCGCGCCGCCTCAACGGCAGAAGCTTATACACCCTCGTTGAACCTCCAGCGCGGTCGCCCTCCACCACGAGCGCGGCCGCTCTCCTTGACAGAAGATCCCGACGAGTTTTCCCTCTTGATTCATCACCTCCGACTTAGGCTCCTCCTCTTCCTTGTAGTTTAGGATCCAAACCCAACAATTAAGTGCCTACCAAATAGTTGTATAGTATGATTCGGTTCATAAATTTCATCATAAATGTAAGATATACATCCGTTCTTACTCCCTTAATTGGCGTCCGTTCTTACTCCCTTATTGGCTGGCCTAGCGCAGAAGAAAGAATGTAGACCTAGTTCTACTGTCGATTTTAATATTTTAATATAAGTGTATGATGCTTATCGCTTGACCGATAGATGATCCCACCTGTGAATTATCCCACGATCGCGCAATGACATACTGTATGGATAGTTTGCGAATCATTACGAGGATCGAGTCACCTCATCGTTGGAAAACACCAAATTAATGAAAAACGGAGTCGTCACGCCATTTTGATAATCCTCAAAACTTTGAAAAAAAGGAAAAAGATATTAGGTCCGGAGGTTAAGTTACCCCTTGGGAAGAACGTTTGACGTTCACTCAAGGAGCCTTGCAAATGCAAGTCTTTCAAAGTTCAAAATTTGTGCTTGTGTGTGTGTGTGTGATTTTTAGTGAGATAAAGGATGTGACAAGTCTTTATCCGAACATAGGAACCATTTTAAGAAGGTTTTAGTTCAAGATGTTTTGGACTATGTTTTCGGGATTTTGATCCCCTACCCACTTTTGAGTTTGTGATCATCATTATGGGACCTATCTACCCTCCCATTAGATTAATCAACCAATCTAGGCAGGAGCCTTGGCATATTTTAATTTAATTTTCATTGGAGATTTTAGTCAAATGTGATCAATGAAATCATTTTAAGCTCAAGAATGAAAAAAGTGCAGATCTTGGACCATCATCCTACATCTTGAGATATTTGTTGATTTATTGGGACATTTTGATATATTTATCTCAAGTGATCATAGGGGATCTTAGGTCCGAGATCATTGATCTCTAAAAGGGACAAAGATTATGGCATTATGTAATGAGATTGGTGTAAAGATTGAGTCTTTACACCAATTTTCACTTTAGAAATGCTCAAGAACCATGAGTCTAGAGAAATGAGACATAAAGATTGGATCTTTATATTTATCCTATGTCTTTGACACCTTAATAGGCTTTTAGACAATCCTAGGAGAAGATTCCAATCTTGGGAAGGAGAAATAATATTAATGTAAAGACTTGATTTTTAATGTGAAAATCAAAGGGGGATCATTAATCTAAGAGAGAAACACATAAAGATTGGATCTTTGTGACATTTTCTATGCCCTTAATACCTCAATAGGTGGACAATCATAGGAAAAGCTAGATCTAGAGAAGGGGAGGACATTTAACACATAAAGATTATATTTTTAGACATAAATATAAAAGGGGGTCACATCCTCTTTTGATAGATCATCCCTAAAACAAGCCACTTGTGGGATCTTGTTCATCATAGGGAGAGGATCTCCATGAGTCATTTGTGTTTAGGGAAGGGAAGTATAGATCTACATAATTAAAGATTGAAACTTTAGAGCATAATGGAAGGTAATCAACAAGTAGTAGGAGAATGAGAGTGTATAAGAGTGGATTAGAGGTGGAAAGAAGGAGAGATTACCAATATTGGTGCTTCTCTATCTTCTTAGGAGTGTTCTTTGGGCTAGATCTATTAGGAATAGATTAGAATTAGATTAATTTAGGAGAGAGACAAGTTTGCTATGTCTTAGGAGAGAGTATTTCGGGTGTGTATTTCTGCAGAGTGACTTTGCTATGAAAACTGTTGTTCATGAAATGAGATAGAGAATGTCTCTATTTATAGGTTTCTGTCAGGCTACTAATGAAGCCGCACGGCGTGATCCTGCGCTAAAAGAAGCCGTGCGGTAGCCTGTTTCTAGAACAAGCAAGGTGGCAGATTTGGAAGCTTCTTTCCAGTGAGGTCCTATCCAGTTTTGTAATTTTTGGTAGGTCCTTCCTTGCTCAGAAAGTAGAGAAAAGTTTTCGAATTTTCCCTAAACTTCATGAATGTTTAGGAAATTGCTAGGAAACTCAGATTGGTGGCTGTGAGCCAGATTTGGGTACTTACAGAAGCCCCTCGGCAACGGTACTTGCGAAGCAAGTGGGGTTGTTTGTGAGTACCCCGACCCGAACTCGTGTTTTTGGGTCCATTTTCCTTGATTTTTGGGCTCATTTATTTGCTAAAACGCAATTTGAGCCCAATTATCCATTTAATTACTCAACCCATTGGGCCTGCCATCCATTCGGCCCAAGTTGCCACAAAGCTGTACGCTGTCGTCGAACACAGGACGACCCCAAGGCGGTTTAACTCCCTCTGTCGTCCGACATGGAGCCTCCTATCAGCATGCCTATAAATAAAGGGCATGGCTGATCATTTGAGGGGACTTTTTGGGAGAATTTTGGTAAGAGGGGAAACTCTGCAGAAATATACACTCACTCTCTCTCTCATATACACACACTCACCTCCCTCCTCACACACACACACATCCCCAAGCTAAGATCCAAAGAAAGGCTTCCTTTGTTGGTGCTTTGAAGGGGTAAACACCATACTATTGGTGCTTTTACCTTGTGGACTACAATAGGTAGCCCCTAAACCCATTCTCTCTCTGATTAACTCTTACATATTCATCCATACCATCTTGCATGCTTATATATCTTGATATTATGTGAAATATTTGGGATTTTGCATGATAAAGGTGGTGGAGAGGTGAATCTTCCATATTCACCTCTCCCCACCTCAAATCTGAACATTGGGTGGCCTTAACACCATTAAAGTTTGAATCTTGGTTGGTTTTCTTTGAGTTAGGAGGAGATGGCTACATGACAATGGCCATAGATATGTGATTCATCACATTTGGCCATTAAAGCCATGTGATCCTCCCATAATACTCACGTAGTGTTACTATTTTACTGCTTTCAGTTAATAAATATAGCTTAGTTTGCTTTGGGAACAAGGTGGGATCAATCTGACTGAAGGGCACTGAAACAGGCTGCCTATGTCGGACGACATGGGACTCTCAAGAGGTCCTGTGTCATACGACATAGAGTTCCCAGAAGGCTGTACAGCTTTCATGGACTTCAGATCTATCAAGATTGACCCCCCTTTGTAACTCAAAGCTTGCTCAAGTAGTTTTGGCTCATTTACCACTATTTAGGGTGTCTAAGGTCTATTTGGGTGCGATCCATTGATGGAGACGGTTTGCCATGTGACATAGACAACTTCGGATGCGCTATGTCATATGACATCCGTATCATTAAAAGTCAATCTTGACTTTGCTCACTCTAATCAACCCCAAACTGAACTTAGACCCTAAATAGTGTCTTTTCTTATTTAAAATAATATTGTTCCAATTTCCAGAGCAGCCTTATTGTTGTAAGGGACAATCTGACCAGGAGGCCTTATGTCGTCCGACATCCCTCTCTGAGGAAGACCTGTGTCGGACGACATCGAGCTTCTGACGAGCGGTATCTCGGCCTTACGCCTTGTAATGAAAGTCTCCGTTTGTAAGGGAGTGGCCCCCCCTGTCAGGGTTCACAAGCTGTATCCAGTCTCTATACCATCAATAAAATTCCAAATTTGTATGCCTTGCTTGTTGACACATATTGCACACACATTTTGAATGATTATAATTGTCCAATGTATGATTGAAAGTCTCGAAAGAGGCGTGTTGGGTGAACTCTCAAGTTCTTCCCAACACGTAACCAGACCCCCGAACCCAAATTCTCTTTAAAAATAGGTTTCTCAATGTTTTCCTTTAAAAACGGCGTGGCGACTCCCAAAATTTTCAAAATTCAAAAAGATAAACAACTTTTTTTCGGAGGCCGTTCATTCAGTGGCGACTCTGCTGGGGACTAACATTGAAAAACTTTTGTTTTTGGAAAAAAATGAAAACGATGCTTGGTATATAGGTGGAAACCATTAACCTTCCTGTATTGCTCCCTAACCCGGGGCTTGGGATAAATTGTGGTCTAACAATCCCGCGTACCGGTATCATTTTTCTTTTTTTTGAAAAAGGAAAAGTTTTTCTTAAGAGGGTCTAACTTTCTTTAAATCAACTTGAACAATTTCTTCATTCTCCTTGTGTGTGAATTGTGTCATTTTGTGTGCTCTTGTGTGCCTTGCCATGCTTCTGTGCCTATATGTTTTGAGTAGCCTTGGTGTGCGAGCATTTTGGATGATGGGGCTCTTCCCCCTTGCTATTTGCTTGGTTCTGCTGGTAAGAGCTCCTGTGTCGGACGACATGGGAGGGAAGTACAGGAGCAGTTCCATTTGATCAGAATGAAACAAGGCAGAGCAATTCCACGATACAGCTGCTGATCTATTGGCATTTGGGGCAGTCACCTTTTGTCGTTCTTTTGGATTCACTCTCTTGTTTTTTCCTTTTTGCATATTGCATAAAAAAAACAAAAAACAAAAAAAAAACAAAAAAATCTTTTACAAAAAAGCAAAAAAATATTTTCCTAGAAGATACCTTCACACTACTCGCACGCTACCCGCACATAGAGTTAGAACCCGGGAGTGTACGAACGGCATCGTGGACAGTGACGTGTTTCGCTTACGCTTGAGCGCCTGAAGTCCTCCTAGCCTGTGAAGTCAGTCAACACTTGTCCGTGACACACTTTCTACAGTGACCGGTTGGTTTTTGGCCAAATACTTTTCAAAACACTTTTCAAACTCGGTTTTCAAAATTTTCTCACAAAGTCCGAGTCATATTCCATCTACAAAATCTTGGCATACTTTCCCTCTTCATGTCGGAATTACGACATAACTCAACGTAAGTACACGTCAAAATCTTGACATGTCTCAACGTAGGTACATGTCGATTTCTCGATTTGATTTCGCAAGAGGTCATGACACATTTTCGACATGTGCTAATGTGAGATCATGTCGAATTCTTGACACATACTAACGGGAGGTCGTGCCAAAATTTCACCACGAAGCGACGAGAGGCCATGCCGGATTTTCAACTCGAAGAGAGGAGAGGTCATGCCCAATTTTTCCAGGATTTTTTCTGCAAATTGTGGTCTCGTACATTCAAATGTACTTTCGACCCTCTCTCCTCCCGAGTCTAGACGTTGACTTGGACTTGGTTTTGAAAACCTCAAGTTTGACTTGTTTTGACTTGTATGCCCATAGGTTCGTTCTCCCTTTTGATTGGTGGGTTCCACGTGCCCTATAGGACCTCTGCCGGGATTGTCCGTCCCAGAGGTGCAATACAGGTGGAATACAGGGGGTCTATAGACGTAGTGATGGAATCCACTGATCCAGGAATAGTGTAGACTGCGAAAAAGAAGGTGTCCCCCTTTCCAACCATTCTTAGGATTAATAAGAATCATTTTATTTAAATCTTTAAAAAAAATATATAAAAAAAAACAAAAAGAGCATATGCATGAGTCCGTCCTAAGCCTATCCTCTCCCCTGCCTAAAACCGTTCTCTCCCCCTTTCAGCGAGCAAGTATTGGGTCAGAGTTCCGGGTGGTCGGTTAATTAGTTTCTCTCCGGTCAGGGATTCGTTTCCAGCAGTCTCAGAGATGGCAGATTCGCAAGTTTCAGCGGGTTTGGGTCCGAATACGGGTGTTGATCCAGCTCAGAGTCAGAATGTCGATCAAGGTGTTAGGCCGGATCAAGTTCAGAATGTGGAGCGGAATGTCAAAGATCCTGAATTTGGATTCCCACTTGGCCTTGAGAGCAATAAACAAACCAATCCTCCCTGGTCCCACGTTAACAGTTTCCTGTAAGAATACGAAGATCGCTACTTCTCCGAGGAAGGGAAATCTGATACTGGGGAATTGGGGCTGTTCAGGTCAAATCACGAGAAAGTCATTTACACAAGATGGCTAGAGCAATCAAAAAGGATTGAGCAGGAAAGCTTTAGGTGGGTACCCGTACTGGGGTTTATCAGTAAAGAGGCCGAAGCACATCTTGAGTTGATACATTTCTGCAAACTGGTTTTAGGGGAAGCCGAGTACAGCCCTGAGGACAGTGAGGGCGAAGAATCGGAGGAAGAGGATTGTTTTCATATTCTGCTCGGAGTCAAGTACATATCTCCCCCTCTCACTCTTCCCCCACAATTCCTAGAAGGAGAGGCTGAGTCGCAGTTACCGCTTCCAGCCCTGGGAGCCTACGACAATTTCTGTGGTTGCACGTGCCCATCCTCCCCTAGTAGATACGATCGGCGTTCTCTTTTGGCTGAAGTTCAAGGGGTATGGGATGACAGTTCTGATGATAGTGATGACAGTGATGGCGACGAGAGTGAAGAATCAATTGAAGCCCTAAGTCCAGAATCAGTTCAGAATGATAACGTCGGGAACGACCTCATGGGTGTAAGGCATAATGGGTGGTTGTCAGCTAGCGACGACGAGGGGCCACCAGTAGACGTGGATCGGATGCCAATGGAAACCGACCCCAATGAGGAGTTTTTCTCAAAATGCGACTGCGGTCAATGCCCAAATACCTCAGAGGATGAGGAGCAACCCGACCCATCTGAGGAAGAATATGGGTCTGAGATATTGGAGCACAACGTCTCTTACTGAAAGCTAATCGGCAAATGGAGGGATTTCATTGAAGCACTAATCGAAAAGGCAGGTTTTCAGCCTCCAGCAGACAACGAATTTGTGAACGTCATTGGATCTCTTTCCTCTTCCCCTACGATGGACGACATCACGGCTGTGAGGGTCACTGCTGAACCTCTCGGGCACATTGAGTGCCTGGAATCGCTCAAAAGGATTATGGACTTGGAAGCCACTCTCGTTGCCTTCATAACTATGAACCCGCACGATGTCTTCTTGAAAGCCTCTGCACCCGAAGAGGGACCCCGAGTACTCCTCATTTGGACTCAGGTACCCCGAGCTGCGACATTGGGCCAAAAGGGCGAATGTTGTCGATCTTTCACTTGCGGTTTCTCAGCCTGCAAAAACGAGAGGAAAATGGTGTACGATGAGATGGAAATCGATAGTCAGAGAATTGAAGAAGCTTTGGAGGACGACTATGTGACCGAGGACATGAAAGCCATGGATTTTGCTGGGGCTGAGTATGTAGACGTCATGGAATTCAACACTGCTTACCATGCCTTGGGGAAGGGATTCTCGAACGTCCGATCCAAGCTGATAGTTGAAAATCTTTTAGAAAAAGGAAGACTGACTCCGATCCTCCCAAATGAAAAGGTAACCATTGTCAGATCAAGTCCACCCAGAAGCAAGGCGACAATCCTCGTCAAAGTTACCAGAGAAGAGGTCACTTTCCCTGAGTGCATCCTAGCTCTGAGGAAAGTCCTGGAAATTGGCATGATACCCGATGCACCTCTTACGCAGAATGCCACCATCATTTTAGGCGCTGAGTTTTACCAAAAAGAGCCGGAATTGCTGCCTAATGCCAAGAACGAAAAGGGAAAACCACCGAGCCCTGGAAGTAGTAGCTCTTACTGTATGATAACCTTCACAGACCTTGATCTTCCCCAATTCGGAGCTGATCATAACGAGCCCCTCTTCATCACGGTCCAGCTGGGTGAACGGCGTCTTCCCCGGGTTCTAATTGATAATGGGTCTGGAATGAACATCCTCCCAGCAAAGATCATGGGCCTACTCGGCATCAAGTCCACAGAGCTGAAACCTTCCTCCCTCACGGTTAAAGCATACGACTCAACGTCCCATCCGATACTTGGGGTTGCTACTTTAAACATGTGGTTTGGTAAGAAGACGATACCCGTGGAATTCCAGGTCCTTGATATCCCGGTCACCTTTAACGCTCTGTTAGAAAGGTCGTGGCTGCATCAAACCAATGGGATCGCCTCAACTCTGCACCAGTGCATCAAGTTTGTTCAAGACGACGAGTTAATCATTGTTCATGGGGACAGTGCTACTACTGAGTTCGATATGAGTAAAGATGTTGCAGCCTTGTTCGAGGAGGCAGATTTATCAGAAGTTGCTGGGGCTGATCCACTGATGGAAGCACCGTTGATTGATTTATGTGGAGAGGCACCGCTAATGGCCGGGGCTGTTGCTAAGGATCCTTTCGGTATGGTTGACCTTCTGACCGGGGATGATTATATACCTGTGATTGATCTTCTGACTGGGAATGATTATGTAGCAGTGATCGAGTTTGATGGGGACAAAGAGATTGATCCGCGCACCTTCGTCAGCACTTCAGAGATGCCGCTCCGTAATTGGACTTCCTCCAAGGGACCGATCGCCAGCCGGGAAGTTATGATTGAAAAGCTCGGGCTGACCCCTCGTCCTGGTGTGTCTGAGTCTAAGTCTGTCCCTGTAATCCTGAGTCAGTCCTCAGAGTCTTTTGTTATCGAGTTCGAGTCTCTAGATAGGTCTGATACTCTCACGACTGATGATCATCGCCGTGTCTTTGACTCTGTCTTCCCTTTTGCGTTGAATGAAATGGTTGACCTTTTTGCGTATCCCTTAACTGCCACCTTAACAAATGATAAGTTAACTAAAACAAATCTTAATGACTTAAAAGTGGTTAATAATGACTCATTTGAAGAGGACACAGACTTTTTAGATGAAAACTTTTTAAATGATAATATAAAGCAGGTTTTTGAGCGAGACGACAATCAGGCCCAAGCTGGTGATGAGGTATTGACTATGGTGAATTTGGGAACTACCAAAGAACCCAAAGAGACACAGATTGGCAGTTTCTTCACCGGGGAAGAACGGGAAGCCCACATTGATTTGCTCAAGGAGTACGTGGACGTATTTTCCTGGTCCTACAAAGACATGCCCGAATTGGATACTTCAACTGTTGAGCACCGAATACCCCTGGACCCAGAAGCCAGGTCAGTCAAGCAGAAGCTCCGCCGGATCAAGCCAGAATGGTCTCTCCAGGTCAAAGAAGAAATAGAGAAGCTGCTCAGAGTGGGTTTCATTAGAGTGGTCGAATACCCGAAGTGGTTGGCCAACATAGTAACGGTAACCAAGTCGAATGGCAAAGTTAGGGTTTGTGTAGACTTCAGGTACCTGAACAAGGCTAGCCCGAAGGATGACTTTCCCTTGCCCAATATCGATCTGTTGGTGGATACTACTGCCAGTTACGAAGTAAAGTCATTTGTGGATGGCTATGCGGGTTACAATCAGATTAAAGTCGCCGAAGAAGATCAGGAAAAAACTGCCTTCACCAGCCCTTGGGGAACCTTTTGTTATACGGTTATGCCCTTTGGTCTGAAGAATGCCGGCGCCACTTATCAGCGAGCAGTCACTGCACTTTTTCATGACATGATCCATAAGGAGATCGAGGTCTATGTTGATGATATGATTATCCATTCGAAAGGATCAGATGGTCAACACTTGGTCGACTTGAGGAAATTCTTTAACCGGCTGCGAGAGCACGACATGAGGTTGAACCCGGCAAAATGTACTTTTGGCGTAGTCCGAGGAAAAGTTCTGGGATATATGGTCACGGAACGGGGAATTGAAGCCGATCCAAGAAAAATTAAGGCCATCAAGGAGATGAAGCCACCGACGACAGTCACAGAGGTGTAGGCTTTCATGGTCCGTCTCCAATATATCAGCCGGTTCATTCACCAGCTAACCTCTATTTGTGAGCCGATCTTCAAGCTACTCAAGAAGAATAAGGGGGTCGAATGGAACGATCAGTGTCAGATCTCCTTTGAGAAAATCAAGGCCTACTTAGTCCATCCCCCAATCATGTGTCCTCCACATAAGGACAAGCCCTTGTTGCTATATTTGACAGTTACAGATACGGCTGTCGGGGCCATGCTTGCGCAAGAAAAGCCAGATTCAAAAGTGGAAAATGCCATCTACTTCATCGGCCGAAAGCTTCAGGGCAATGAATTGAATTACTCAGCTTTAGAGAAAACCTGTGCAGCTTTGGTATGGGTGGTCAGCAAATTGAGACATTATCTGTTGGCGCATACGGTACACCTGGTGTCGAAGATGGACCCCATCAAATGCCTATTCGGTAAGTCTTTCCTATCATCGAGACTTGCGAAGTGGTCATTCTTCTTAGCCGAGTTTGATATCAAGTTTGTGACCCGCAAGGCAATCAAAGGCCAAGCTCTGTCAGATCATTTTGCAGACTTCCCGAGCTCAGAAGCGCCCGAATTCGAACCCCAGTTTCCAGACGATGGAATTTTTGTGATAGAAGGTACAGACCGTTGGCAGTTGTTCTTTGATGGTACCGCCAACAAGAGGGGCAATGGTATCGGCATGGTGTTGGTTGATCTGAAGGATGTACACACCCCCATTGCTATCAAGTTGAATTTCCCGGCTACTAACAATGCCGCGGAATATGAAGCTTGTATAGCCGACCTCGAGGCATCTTTAGAGCAAAATGTCGAAAAGTTGGAGGTGTACTGAGACTCTCAGCTAATCATCAATCAAGTGTCCAATAAGTGGAGAACTGTGGACCAGTACCTGCAGATGTACTATGCCTACATGGAGGACCTGATCAACCAATTCAAGGAGGTCACGTTCCACTACCTACCCCGGGACAAGAACAGGTTCGCGGATTCCCTGGCCACTTTAGCCTCTTTGGTAGAGATTCCAGAGGGAAAGTCAGTAAAGCCATTCAGAGTTGGGAGGCGCGAGAACCCTGCCTACTGTTGTCAGATTGAACTAGAAAAGGTCGATGACTTGTGGTATAGCCAGATCTTTCAGTACCTTAAGCATGGTGAAGCCTCATTCCCGACAGAAGAGGATGGTAGGCTGAAAGAAGGTCTCCACACCAAAAGTTTGCAAGCTTTAAAAAGGTTGTCTGCACAGTACGTTATTCTGGGAGATGACTTGTGGAAGAAAAGACACCGAGGGCCACTTCTACTCTGTATCAGCAAGTCTAAGGCCAGAAAGGTCATGGAAGAAGTCCATGGTGGCGCATGTGGACCACATATGAACGCCCGAGCTTTGATGTTCAGCATACTCAGGATGGGTTATTATTGGATCTCCATGGAGACTGACTGTATCCAGTTTGTGCGAACCTGCGATAAGTGTCAGCGGTTCTCCAATCTCAACCATATACCTCCCCATGATCTCTACCGTATGAGCACTCCTTGGCCATTCGCAACTTGGGGGATCGACGTTATTGGAAAGATAACTCCTGCCGGCAGTAACGGGCACGAATTTGTGTTGGTCGCTGTGGATTACTTCACCAAGTGGGTTGAAGCGGCGTCCTACAAGGTCCTAAAATCCAAAAAGGTAGCCCGTTTTATAAAGGAAAACATTCTGTGCCGGTATGGGGTTCCGAACGAGATTATTTCCGATAACGGTTCACACTTCGAGGAAGATGCCGACAGACTGCTCGCAGAGTTCAGGATCAAGCGACATAAGTCCTCCCCTTATCGCCCTCAAACCAATGGTGCTGTCGAAGCAGCGAACAAGAATTTAGAGAGGATCATCCGGAAAATGGACGAAAGAAGCCGAGATTGGCCTGAGAAGCTTCACTTGGCATTATGGGGCTATCGTACGTCAGTAAGAACAGCCACCGGCAAAACCCCATTCGTTTTGACATATGGAATGGATGCCGTTTTGCCCATTGAATTAGAGATACCATCTCTTCGGGTTCTGCTTGAAAATGAAGTCAACGAGATAGACTGGCTTCAGAGTCGACATGACGAGTTAGCTCTTCTAGATGAGCGAAGGCTCAAGGCAATGGAGCACATCCGGGCTTATCAGAAGCGCATGTCTAGGGCCTTTGACAAGAAGGTACATCCCCGCGATATTAAGGTGGGTGATTTGGTCTTAAAAGAGAAACCACCGAACCAATTCAGTCCGTTGGGCAAATGGGCGCCAGTTTGGGTTGGCCCGTATTTGGTAAAGGAGATCTTTTCTGGCGGAGCAATGAAGTTGACAGATTTGGATGGTAATCCCTTCATGCACCCGGTGAACGGCGACAAACTGCGCCGCTATTACGTCTAAATCGAGTCTCCCCCTCTCTAAAAAAAAGAAAAAAAAAAAAAAAAGAAAGAAAAGAAAAAATAATAATAAAAGCGCGAAAATAATGTACCCAGATGTTGTGGCCAGATTTTCCATATGTAGACATCTTCAATATCCCTGCATGGCGACATCCTCAGTTGTTCCTGCATATCAAGATGATACTTCACTGTAAGTATTGCATAATATTTATTGTGTTTATCTAATATTATTTATATCATATTTTACAGTAAATCAAAGGAGTTAAATCCGGAGATATTTACCAGCACATGGGACTTTTCCCTCAACGCTAAGAAGACTAAGTCAAGAGACGTTGGTTGGAAGGATAAGAGATAAGGCCGAAATTATAGGAGCAGTTTGTTATTGTTTTGTTAGTCTTTTTTATTTATAGGGGACATGGAGATTAAATCACACACATTCTCACACGCTCTCACACTAATACACACACGTTCTCACATTCACCTACACACAGAATTCTTGTACTCTCTCCATGGTCTTCCAGCTTGTAACTACGAGATTTATAGTGAAACCTTTAAGGTTGGATACCTAACTCTGGGGTTTTTCCGAAGAGGTTGTTATCTCTAAGGTTTTCCTCGTTAACAAAATCCTTGTGTCATTCTTTATTTTCATGCTTTTGTTCCATTTAATCGAATTCCAAAGTCCCCTCCTTATTGTTTAAATCCATACACTTTCTAAGTTAAGATTCGACATTATTGTTTTTTCTACCAAAACAATTTGGCGCCCACCGAGGGGCCACTTGGTCTATTGATTATTTGGATCATTTCCTAAAGCTCAACATGTCAACCAGCCTAAAGGTTTCCACCGCCGGTAAGAGCATCGCCGTCACTCAATCAAAACCTCCGATGATGCCGCCCTCGCCATCATCCCACAAGGCAGGATCTTCCACTGTGAACGATTACATCCGGAGAACATTGACTATGCTGAATCAGAGGCTGGACAACCAGACAAGAATTCAAAGTTGTTGGCCAATGATGTGATCAAGATGCAAAAAGACCAGAAGTTCATTGCGTCGTAGCTCAGTAACATCTCGCCATTGCGTCTCATACACATGATGTCGACATCTTAAAATGTCGACATCTGAAAAAGTCGACATCTTCAATGAAGTCGACATCTTAAATGAAGTCGACATCTTTATCCAGTGACACCTTGCTGACACCACCCCCGATAGGATTCACCTCTTACTGACAACACCGTTGTTACCTCGGCTGTAGACAACACTGGTTTGCTTAATAATCTTTTTAATAATAATGCTTTCAATCATATTCCTGCGACTGACCCTTTTTGCAGGTAATCCATTAGCCAAGCAGATGCAGGACCTTAGAGAGCTGATAATGAATGTACCAGGCATCCAATCCAGCAAGTCTCGTCAAATTGTTATAATCAATCTCGATTTGTCCCAGCCATTGAAAATGTCGACATCCCGAAGCGTTTCAGTGTTCCGTCCATGAAGCTGTACGACGACAGATCCGGAGGAGCATGTTGCCCATTATCAAGAGAAGATGGACATAGTGCATATCCCGTTACAGTTCAGAGAGGCTTGTCTGTGCAGGGGATTTGGGTCGACCTTGGTTGGACCAACTCTTAAGTGGTTGATTAGGCAGCCCCTAGGCTCAATTAGTTCCTTTGCCCAACTTATCAACATGTTCTATAATCAATTCTCATGCAGTCGACAATTTGAGAAGTTGACAAGTGGTCTCTACAATGCGACCCGGCAACCTACTGAGACCCTGAAAGAATATGTCCACCGGTTCAATAGAGAAGTTCTGGAAATTCCCAATCATGACATGTCGACAGCCGCAGAAGCATTCAAGATGGGCCGAAAAAGGATTCGCAATATTATCAAGATTTGGTGATGACTCCTTGTAAGCGGTTGGAAGAGGTCAGAAGAAGGGTCCTAAGGTTCATAAGGTTGGAGGAAGATAAGTTGCGGAGATCGAAGTCTTCAAGCAAGATGTCGACATATGACAACCTGGACAGGAAGACAGAACCATGTCACTGCAGGAGCAATCGATCCAATCCTTATCCAAGAATTGACAACAACAAAATTAATTCAATCGAGGGTGAGGACGAAGATAATGATAGTGTGCCTAATATTTCTGATTGTTGCTTTTCTGTCGACATTTCAGGTGTACTTTATGCAATGGGCAACCTGGGAGATAAAGCGAGGTGGCCGAAGTAGATAGAAAGATCTATGGGAAGGCGTGATAAGTCATAGTGGTGTGCCTTTCATGAAGACTTTGGGCATATCACAGCAGGATTGTATTACGCTAAGAAAGGAGATCACCACATCCTCTCGAAGGGACATCTCAAGGAGTTGCTTGATTCCGTAAAGAAGAAGACCGAGAATGCGGAGGTTCCACCCGAAGTCGAGCACCCAGCCTCTCCTCCAAAGATCAACGTAAGTCATCAATTTCATCGGTGGTGTGTCGAAATTTGTGGCACTTCCTATTCTCGTCGCAAAGCGACACGCCAAGGAGTCAAAGGGGGAGAAGCCAGAAGACCATCCAGGATGTCGACATCCTACCAATCACCTTTGATGAGAGTGATCGAGACAACTTACCGGAACCTCCCCATGATGACCTAGAGCCATTTGATCAAGAGGACACCGCCTTCATAACACCCACAGTATCTATTGTTATATTGCTATGCCTTTTGGACTAAAAATGCAGGTGCAATGTATCGAGGCTCGTGAATAAAATGTTCAAGGACCAGATTGGGGATACAATGGAAGTATATATTGACGATATGGTTGTGAAATCCAAGAAAGTCGAAGATCATATAAGCCATATGTCCCAAGCCTTCGACATCTTGGATTGTGTCAACAAGAAACTAAATCCAAAGAAAGTGCAATTTTGGAATGGGGGCAGGAAAATATTTGGGCTATATGGTGACTAAAAGGGGCATTGAAGCCAGCCCAGAGCGTACTCGTGCCATCATTAACCTGTCGTCACCTCAATCTGCCAAAGACGTTCGTAGATTGACAGGGAAGATTGCAAAGCACTTACTGTGTTCATTTCCAAATCATCCGATCGATGCAAGACTTTTTACGACATCTTAAGAAAGAATAAGAATTTCCACCGGGAGGATCACCCCGAACAAGCTTTTCAAGATCTTAAAATTTACCCGTCGACACCTCCGTTATTGGCCGAACCTCGGGAGGGCGAACACCTATTTATCTACCTAGCAAGATCGTAATGCGCGGTAAATGCAAGATACTAGTAATAGAATGAGATGGCTTTCAAGAACCCATCTATTATATAAGTAAGACACTCTTAGACGTGGAAACCAGGTATTCTCATTTACAAAAGTTAATTCTCGGCTTTGATAATCGCATCTCGTTAAATTAAGACACTATTTTGAAACACATACTATAATAGTACGTACTAACTATCCTATTAAGAATGTCATGAAAAAATCAGAGATGTCGAGTAGGATGGCTAAGTGGTCCGTACAATTAAGAACTTACGACATCAAATATGAGCCAAGAACAAAGAACAAAATCTCAAGCTCTTGTTGATTTTGTGGCCGACTTTAGTCCAACCATGCAACAAGAGGTAGAGTTGGAGGTTCATCAATTACAGGGATGACGACATATCAAGAATGTGGACACTCTATACAGATGATGCTTCCAACATGAGAGGCACAGTCTTGGTATTGTACTAAAATCGCCACAAGGGGACATAATACCACAATCCATAAGCAGAAGCAGCTTTAAGGCCACCAATAATGAAGCAGAGTACGAGGCGTTAGTTGTAGGTTTAACAAAGAGCCCAGACCTGGATATCAAGCACATCGTGGTGTTTATGGATTCTTTGCGTTGTCAACCATTACAACGGGTCCTACATAGCGAAAAACGCGAAGATGACGACATATTTGGATATAGTGAAAACCCCGGCAGCCAAATTCAAAACATTTACTTTATAGTAGGTGCCGTGAGAAGAAAATTCACAAGCGTATGCTCGGCAAACTTAGGCTCACCTTCAAAAGCATTTCACGTACCGCATCCCAATTGTGCATGTTGACATCCCAAAGAATTGAACGTCTTGAGCCGTTTGCCCTAGATGTCGACATCCATCCCAATCCAGAAGAACCTTGTGGATCGCCCTATAATCAAGTATCTCCAAGATGATACAATCCCAAACAGAAGAGACAAACGCTCGAGCATTCAGTGGTAAGGTCATCTAAGTATTTACTTATTGATAACTTTTTGTTTAGGAAATCTGCCGCAGTCACTACTTGAGATGTCTAGAAGCGCACCGAGCACAACAGTTTTGATGGAGCCGCATGAAGGGCAATGTGGAAATCATACCGGGGGCAGAAGCCTATATACCAAGGCTCTAAATATGGGCTACTTTTGGCCCACAAAGCGAAGAGACGCGGCAGATTATGCAAAGAAATGTGATTCCAGTCAACGGCACGGGGATATCCTACATCAACCAAGCTGAATTGCTACATCCTATCCTGTCGCCATGGCCATTCATGGTTTGGGGAATGGATATCGTAGGGAAATTGCCAAGGGCTCCAGGAGGAAGAGTATTTCTACTAGCCATGACAGACTAATTTTCTAAATGGGTAGAAGTTGAAGCATACGTGCAGGTCCGGGACAAGGAAGTTATCTCATTCATAAAGAGAAACATATTCAGCAAGTTTGGGATACCTTCAGAGATAATATGCGATAACGGCTCCCAATTCATTAGTAGGAAAACGCAGGATTTCTTGACAAGATGAGGAGTCAAGATAGTGACATCTTCACTTGTTCACCCTCAAGCAAACGGACAAGCAAAATCCAGCAATAAGATTATCATAAGCAACCTGAAGAGAAGACTAGACCAGAAGAAAGGGAGATGGGCAGAAGAGTTACCATTGGTCTTATGGGCTGATAGGACGACGTCTAAGAAAGGGGGCATATCGATTGTCAACTTTGAATAACCAGATGATCCCAAGAAGCTGGAATGTCATTCACTTCAAAAGGTACTTCAGTTAAATAATATATGTCTCCTAATATCCTCACAAACCAGGTATGAATATTCGTTTTTGTTGTCTTTTCATTTCTTCTTGTTTTATTTCATGATTATTTAAAAACAAAATGTCACTAACATGACTCGCGGAGGGGCGTCAACAAAGTGGACGCCCATCTCTAACATATCTGTCTTGCAAGATGTTGACATACAAAAGTGGGGACATATCAAAGTGATCAAGTCAAAGTGACAACGAAATCTCCTCCGTTAGAGACTGGCCATCTCTTCTAAAGTTAAGGTACACAATCCCTTCTAAGGTTTAAAGAGTTAATTACCTTTTTCTCCGAAAGTTAGGTTTCTACACCTTCGCCTGGAGCGCACGATATCTCATTGGTTGAGGTGTGGGATGGGCCTATATGAGGAAACTTGTATAGCTTACCCATTTCCACTACCAAATGATTGATCTTAAGCATGATTCAATTGGTTATGGCATATTCCTGTCATCTTAAGTACATCCGGTTATGACATTCTCATGTCTTCACTCGAAAACAAAAATATGACATTTTATTATGTCAACATCCTATGATAATACTTTAGCATCAGGGATCAAAGCATGACATGCACAGAAGTTGCTAACAAAAGTTTTTTCTAAACATTAAGATACTAAATACCATTAATACTTCTCCAAATTCAGTTGGCCCGCTCCAACATCCAAACAACATAAAACTAAAAGTAAAGTGTTGAACCAACCCAACACTTGAAATAAATTTTCTTCGGTCCTTATGGACCAGGTACATACCAAAATTGATAAAATTATCTTTGGGGCTCAGCCCTGGGAATCATCATCAAACAAAACAACTTAAAAAACTAACTTGAATTTTTCTTCACTTAGCATCTGCTGCAGGTGTTGCCGAGGAAGTTCTGTCTTCTTCATCCTTCTTCTCTCTTTTTTCTTCAACCATCGTATCCTTAGGGTTAGATGACACCTCTCCTTCATCCACTTTTCTCACCAAACAGATTCTTCAACTTTGCATACTCATTCTCAACCTTTCAATCCTTAGATTTTCCATCATTATGTTCTTCCATCATCTTGATTTTGATCTTCAAACATGACTTTGGCAGCAACCAACTTCCAGGATTCCCTTACTTCATTTATTTCATTTTGATAGTCACCCTCAATAGAAGTCAGATTGCTAACAACCCCTTCACTGTCTTCTGTTCCTCTAAATTCTTCTTTCTGCTCGTTAAAACTTCTTCTCCCAAAAAGCAGCTTCCTTCTTGGCCTAAGCCGTATCACTCTTAGCGCTCTTCTTAAATTGCTCATTGATCTTAGCCATATCTTCCACTTGGGAATCCAAACATCCCATTGCCTGTTAAGAAAACACCATAAAGTTCCAAATCAGCAAATAATAGAGCTATGGAACAGTCAGAATAGTTTAGTAACATCTTACATTGGTTACTAATCCTAGAAGCTTCTTCTTCACCTCTCCTGCCTTCAAATCTCAAAAATATCCGCATGCGTAACTTCGATAATCTCACTCTCTACAGCCTTCCTCTTCTTTACCCTTGAACCAATGCCAGTACTTTCACCCGTCTGGACTCGTTTCGTTGGGACAATTGGTGGCCTAACATCAGACTTAGCAGGAAAAGCACCAACAAGAGCATCCAAATCTTCCAGATCAAAGTCTAAGCCTGAAGAAAATGCCTTTGAATCTGAAGAGAAAGTGTAAGCATTGAGGAAAAGGAAAATTAACAGGAATCGAAAGACAGGGTAAACTATTCTTACCTGTTGACATTTTGAGATGACGACGACTTGACTTCTTCTTGATTTTCTTCACCACCGAATGTTGTAAAATCATGTCCGCCAGTTACTCGGAGTTTGGAAACTTACCTCTTCGTATTCCGCGAAGTGATAAGTTTGGGGGCAATTGTTGTGGCCAGATTTTCCATATGTAGACATCTTCAATATCCCTGCATGGCGACATCCTCAGTTGTTCCTGCATATCAAGATGATACTTCACTGTAAGTATTGCATAATATTTATTGTGTTTATCTAATATTATTTATATCATATTTTACAAGAAATCAAAGGAGTTAAATCCGGAGATATTTACCAAAGACATGGGACTTTTCCCTCAACGCTAAGAAGACTAAGTCAAGAGACGTTGGTTGGAAGGATAAGAGATAAGGCCGAAATTATAGGAGCAGTTTGTTATTGTTTTGTTAGTCTTTTTTATTTATAGGGGACATGGAGATTAAATCACACACATTCTCACACGCTCTCACACTAATACACACACATTCTCACATTCACCTACACACAGAATTCTTGTACTCTCTCCATGGTCTTCCAGCTTGTAACTACGAGATTTATAGTGAAACCTTTAAGGTTGGATACCTAACTCCCGGGGTTTTTTCCGAAGAGGTTGTTATCTCTAAGGTTTTCCTCGTTAACAAAATCCTTGTGTCATTCTTTATTTTCATGCTTTTGTTCCATTTAATCGAATTCCAAAGTCCCCTCCTTATTGTTTAAATCCATACACTTTCTAAGTTAAGATTCGACATTATTGTTTTTTCTACCAAAACACCAGACGAGACTGAAAACCTCTCAAAAGGCAGTCCGTGCAAAACAAAGGGCGCGCTAGGTGCTAAAGAATATACCCAACTAGGCTGAAAACCCTAAAAACGGTCGGTCTAGGTAAAAAACAGGGTTGCACCACTTGTCCCCCTTCTATCTATCCCTTTCTTTAAACACAAGTTAATTGGGTCGAACTACGGAGACCTGAGCCCCTTAGTCCATTTTGTAAAAGGGGAACGTAGGCAGCCGTTCGCGGTTCGGTCTAAAAATCATAAAAATCACCAAATCCTGTCAACAGTTGTATTCGTGATTACCAAGATGTGTCTCGATTAAGTTCTAAAGTAATTTCAACTTTCATCAAATTAATACATTCATTGATGAGTTCAAGCACGGTTTACTCTCGACTCATTAACATTAGCAAAAATAATATCTTTTAAAAGTACGTCTAGACTGTCTGTGTCGGCAATAAGGGATACAATGACCGGTCACCTAATCCTAGTCACTCGTTCCCACTCCCGAACTAGCATTCTTCTTCTTCCTCTTCCTCGGTCCTCGGGAGGTCTTTGGCTTAGCTATCCCAAACAGTCCTGTCTCGCGTCGTCCCGGCTCAGGAATAATATGAGTCGGTAAGTCAACCAATCCGGCAGCTCTCAGTGCCGCCTGGGCAGCCCTCTCCTCTCTCAAGGCTGTCCTCCGGGCCATAACCTCTGGGTCATCCCTCATCTTGGCCCTCCTCTCTACAAGTCTCTCAAAATCTGCTGCCGGATCGTCGGTCACGTTGTCTGGGTCAGTCAGCGCCTCAGCATCACGTAGCTCCCGGCTAGTTTGGTCTCCTCCTCGGATCCCTTGGCAATATGCCTCAATGGTATGCTGAACCGGCCCCATCTGCTCCCCATACCAAATGAGATACAAGGTGGACAGATATGTGATCCCTAGGGTCTTTCGTATCAATGTGTGAGCGGGAAAAGCTGCTCCCGAAAAGGCCCTAGCAAAGAATCTGAGAGTCCGGGCATCAGTCATGTCAAGAGGAACGGTATCCCGGGCCATCTGCTCTCTGAACCCACCAATAACCTGCTGTTGTGGGTGCCCGTACTGCCTCAGAACAAGTAAGGGGATGCTAAATGATGAAAAGTGCAATCCCGACAGCCTCAGGACAACAAAATCATCCTGTCTGCCGCTCATGATCTCGAGCCTCCATCGTGGTAGTATACCTGGCCAGTCGCCTCTGCCAGCTCTCCTGTGAGGCCTCCGGAGCTACTCGCCTCTGCTGTGTAACCCAAGTTGCTGCAGTCTGCCCTGCGGGTAATGGGGATATAAGTCCCAACCGCTCAAAGAGCCACAACGATAAGAGACTGGGGATGCCGCGTCCCATGTGTAATGACCCTCCAGCCAGTTGGTCCATCCCATGATAGGTCTCTGCCAGCAAAATGGGAACTATGTCTCTCTCTCCCTGCCCGGGCCGAATCTCATTCAGTGTGGTACCTCGATAACCCCGCATCTGCCTAACAACTCCTAGCAGTAAACCGGAGCATACCCCGTCATACTCATAAAAGCAGTATAGGGAGATCATAATCAACATAAAGATGTCCATGGCCACGAATAAGTCAAACAGCTCTGGACGTGATACAGCCAATCGGGCTATCTGAGCTAGGTCAATAAAGGACAGGTCAAGAATCAGATCGGATACCTGCTCTGTGTGAAATTCCAAGAAATCGGCCAACTGTTCAGTCAAGGGTCGTGAATCTCGTGGGAAGACCGCATCTCTGAGCTCAACTCCCCCAGTCAATGCACGGAACTCTTCAATGGTGGGTGTAAGGTCATTGTATAAAAGGGTAAAGACATGCCTCTCGCGGTCCCAATATCTGGACGCAGCCCGGAGAAGATTCCAATCTACCGCCCACTCCTTTAATGCCCAGATGCATCTCAACCCATACCGTTGATCGATAACCCTCCTATTGGTGCTATGATGGTGGCGGGTTAGATTGACGAGATCGGAGTGAAATTGACGTTCTTTGATCTTGGATCTGTCGTTGTAATGATCCATTTCGGGTCAAAGGTCGAATCTTGGGGCTAATTTCGGAGTGAAAAATCAATTTGGTTTCTGCTATGACTGCTGGAATGTGTTTTTTATGAGTCTGCCTCCTTTTAAATACTGGGGATTGCTGCTTAAGAAAACCTGTCCCTCAGACTCTTCATGTCGAAAGACATGGGGCCATCCCACGAAGTCCTGTGTCGGACGACATGGGAAGCCCCATCAGACACCAGCAACATCTGCAACTACAGCAACCCCTTTAGCAACCCAATTCTTGCTCAAAGCCTACCCAAACCTGTCCAAAACATCCAAAAACCATACATGTACCACTCCCTTTCATTCATTAAGCCCATGGGAGAGGATCCGGCATACCCAACATATCCGCAGACACATAAACATCACCCAATACATACAAAATCACAAAAACACCCAATCACATCAAAAGCCACCATTTTTGTGCCTTTCTTGGGACGGACTTGCGCATATAAACTAACAATTATACAAATAAGCAAACATTTTAGTCGTCAAAATACAAAATGCAATAAAATACTTGTTTTACAACCCAAAAAGCAAAAAAAAAATAGTGCATGCATTTTCTCCCTCTCTATTCCTAAGGAATCCTAAAAGCATGACAAAAAGGGGACCGCCGTGATCAATCCTACTCAGAATCATCCTCCTCATCCTCCTCGGAGCCGCTGTCATCATGGACGCTGCCTACCTCCTCCTCAGAGCCGCTCTGCTCCTGGCCGTCGCCGCCACCCTCCTGTGCCTCATGAATCTCTCCATCAGATTCATCATCATCCTCATACTGGGCCCAAGGCCGGGGCTCGCCATAATATCCGTTCCACTCGGGCACTGTGGAGAAAGGGGGCTGATAGGGATCGTCCTCGCCATCATCATCATCGGGCTGGGGCTGCTGACTCAAACCGCCCGCCTGTGAGCTAGAAGGAGCCAAAGTCGGCCTAGGCCTTTTCTTCGGAGGCACGACGTCACCAGGATGGGAGCTGAATCTCCCCTTCCAATGCTCTGCGCTCTTCTGAAATTGGCGCAGCATCTTCACAGCCCCGGTGAGCGCCTTGGCCACCGCCCTATAAGTCTTGACTGGAACCTGTTGAATGAACACAAAAGAGATAGTCAGAAGCAATCAATACAGACAGTGAAGTAGTAAAAGGCTTGCACGAAGCAGAAAAGAAAAGAATGCTCACAGAGGTAGTCCCGCGGGGAAGCCGCAGATGTGGATGAGTCTCAGACATATCAAACGAGGAACGGCGGATGACACCCCTGGCCTCATACTCAAAAAATCGGGGAGGCATCGGTATCTGCATCCCCACTGCCCTCCTGGCAGCCATGACCTGAGGAGTCACTAGCCGAGTAAAGACAAACTGGCCATAGTCTCCATCATCAGACAGCTCAGCAGCGTCAATACCAGTCCGTAAATGCTCCAGGTCAGGCAAGGCCCGGGTATACCAAATCCCCTCAGGAGGATCATGAGGGACGCGAGCGGCGGCACCATAACCGTGCTGCCTACAGACCCTCTCTCCCAAGTACAGGGCATCTCCCTCCAGGCCGATCAGCAGCCTCCTCGTCCTGGTCACCAAAGCGGCATCACCAACCACGTCCTCACCGTACCTACCATGCCAAGGGAACAACCTCAATCTAGCAGGGGTGCCCCTCAGAGCAATCATCGTATCATGGTAACAAGCCGTCTTCCAGGGCTTCACCCCATCCACTCTCTGGCTCTCCCTAGCCCCAAAAGTCCACAGGCGGATAGCAGGAAACAAATCTGCAGCAATCCTATCGGCCACAGCCCAAGCGTAATATCCAAACACCTCATAGGCCCACACCTGAAATCAAAAGACAAGAAGCTTTCAGTGTGCAGCAGCAGTGATACAATGATGGCAGAAAAGGCAATGCAACAGTCAATGCGCGAAAAGTAAAAAAAGGCACACCTCCAGAACAGTCTGATAGCAATCCAAAGAGGTCACCATGCCCCTGCTCACCTCATCCAAGGCTCTATACATCTGAGCCAATCCAGCCTCGCCCCACGAAAAGGTGGAGACCTGGCTCCAGTCTCGAAGAGGCTCCAGCAGAAGAGTCAATGTCGTGGTGGAGGCATTACAAAACAAGGTGTCGGAGAATCCAGCCCAAGCAAACGCCCTCGCCAACTGCTCAGTCGTGACTGTAGGAACACCCTCAGAGAAAAGACGGCACTGCTGCGTCAGAGCCGAATTCAGGTCCGCCAGTGGAACCCCATTGCCCTTTGGGCGAAGGGTCAGGCCAGTCAATACTCTAATGGCATCCGGGCTCAGGACACCAGGATCCTCAGAAAAGATAGGTCTGCCCGTGAACTGCAGACAAGTGATGGCAGTGAAATCATAAGGAGTGATGGTGGACTCACCCTAAGACAGATGAAAAGTGTGGGTAGAGTCCCACCAGTACTGCCTAAAGGCCCTCACCAGCTCCACGCTCCTAGTTGTGTCCCCAAACTCTCTAATGGCAGTAAAGAATGGGCCGAGGCCAGCAGAAAATATCAAGCCCTTGGGACTGTCGGGCAAATCAGAAGAACCGGGAAGAATACCCCAAATCATGGCAATCGCCTCAGGGGACCCCTTGGTCCGCAAAGCCTGCAGGTAAGCACAGCACAGGTATCAGAACATACTCATAATAATGTGTGCATTCTTTTACTTGTGTGCATTTTCAATCTCTAAAATCACATAATTCTTTCAAAAGAACAAAAAAGAAATCTTTTCAAAATAATGCATTTCATTCCAAGCATGCAACATCCTTTTGGGTGCGATTTCCCCCAAATTCTATCTCGAGCCCTAGAAATCCAAAAAGAAAAGGGAAGGGTTGATGGTTTAGAATACTTACCCCCATTCGCTCCGCGGTGGAAGTATGTAAATCAAGGCTCGGATAGAGCCCATTCCCCTCTTGAAATTTCTTCTGTTTGTTCCGATGAACAAGTTTCCTCCTCTCGGACAACGATCGTTGCACTTGCCTTCTTGATTCCGCCCGCGGAGGCATCGTTGATTTAATATAAATCAAAATTGAGAAGAGAAATCTCAAATTGTTCTCCTCTCTTTTCTCTCAGAGCTCGGCGGCTGTTCCTGTTTGGCCCCTCTGTCTTACGACCTAACTACTTTAATTAAAACAGTATGGGGAAAGCCCCATGCCGGACGACATCCACGTTCCAGAAGGGGTAATTTTTCTCTTTTGCCCCTGGTCAATTTTGCCAGTCCCTCGTGACTGCCTATCATCAAATTCACCATTTCATTCGGGTCTAAACGCCCACCTCTCAGTCTTGCTTAAATCACTATCTCTAGCCCGGAAGGCTATAAATTACCCGATCCTTAGCCCGGAAGGCTATAAATTACCCGGCCCTTAGCCCAGAAGGCTATAAATTACCCGATCCTTAGCCCGGAAGGCTATACATTACCTTATCTCTAGCCCAAAAGGCTATAAATTACCCGATCCTTAGCCCGAAAGGCTATAAATTACCCGATCCTTAGCCCGGAAGGCTATAAATTACCCGACCCTTAGCCCGAAAGGCTATAAATTACCCGATCCTTAGCCCGAAAGGCTATAAATTACCCGATCCCTTAGCCCGAAAGGCTATAAATTACCCGATCCTTAGCCCGAAAGGCTATAAATTACCCGACCCTTAGCCCGAAAGGCTATAAATTACCCGATCCTTAGCCAGGAAGGCTATAAATTACCCGATCCTTAGCCCGGAAGGCAATAAATTACCCGATCCGTAAGACCGTATAAATTTCCCAGATACAATCAAACCCGGGGTGAATCCCCTTGGAACAGTCAATCTTCGGGGTGACTCCCCTTGGAACAGTCAATCTTCGGGGTGACTCCCCTTGGAACAGTCACTTTTGGGTAAAAAGCCCGTGGCCTTTCATTGGCGCCACCTCTTTGTTGAACTACGATTCGGCTTGATTCCCCCACGGGATACGTAGGAATCCTTTCATAAAAGGTCCAGCCGCATGACCGTTATGGTCGATTTCCCCGGAACGCAAACGTCCATCTTGTTGAACTACGATTCGGCTTGATTCCCCCACGGGATACGTAGGAATCCTTTCATAAAAGGTCCATCCGCATGACCATTATGGTCGATTTCCCCGGGACGCAAACGTCCATCTTGTTGAATTACGATTCGGCTTGATTCCCCCACGGGATACGTAGGAATCCTTTCCACAAAAGGTCCAGTCACTCGGCCATCTTGGTCATCTTTTTCCCCTGCCGTTCGTGTTCGGCTCGGGATTCTCATTGTGTCGACGACCCCACTTCCCATGGAAGTGACATCGCCGAGGGGCTCTGTGAGTACCTCGACCCGAACTCGTGTTTTTGGGTCCATTTTCCTTGATTTTTGGGCTCATTTATTTGCTAAAACACAATTTAAGCCCAATTATCCATTTAATTAATCAACCCATTGGGCCTGCCATCCATTCGGCCCAAGTTGCCACAAAGTTGTACACAGGATGACCCCGAGGCGGTTTAACTCCCTCTGTCGTCCGACATGGAGCCTCCTATCAGCATGCCTATAAATAAAGGGCATGGCTGATCATTTGAGGGGACTTTTTGGGAGGATTTTGGTAAGAGGGGAAACTCTGCAGAAATATACACTCACTCTCTCTCTCTCATATATACACACTCACCTCCCTCCTCACACACACACACATCCCCAAGCTAAGATCCAAAGAAAGGCTTCCTTTGTTGGTCCTTTGAAGGGGTAAACACCATACTATTGGTGCTTTTACCTTGTGGACTACAATAGGTAGCCCCTAAACCCATTCTCTCTCTGATTAACTCTTACATATTCATCCATACCATCTTGCATGCTTATATATCTTGATATTATGTGAAATATTTGGGATTTTGCATGATAAAGGTGGTGGAGAGGTGAATCTTTCATATTCACCTCTCCCCACCTCAGATATGAACATTGGGTGGCCTTAACACCATTAAAGTTTGAATCTTGGTTGGTTTCCTATGAGTTAGGAGGAGATGGCTACATGACAATGGTCATAGATATATGATTCATCACATTTGGCCATTAAAGCCATGTGATCCTCCAATAATACTCACGTAGTGTTACTATTTTACTTCTTTCAGTTAATAAATATAGCTTAGTTTGCTTTGGGAACAAGGTGGGATCAATCTGACTGAAGGGCACTGAAACAGGCTGCCTATGTCGGACGACATGGGACTCTCAAGAGGTCATGTGTCATACGACATAGAGTTCCCAGAAGGCTATACAGCTTTCTTGGATTTCAGATCTATCAAGATTGACCCCCCTTAGTAACTCAAAGCTTGCTCAAGTAGTTTTGGCTCATTTACCACTATTTGGGGTGTCTAAGGTCTAATTGGGTGCGATCCATTGATGGAGACGGTTTGCCATGTGACATAGACAACTTCGGATGCTCTATGTCATATGACATCCGTATCATTAAAAGTCAATCTTGACTTTGCTCACTCTAATTAACCCCAAACTGAACTTAGACCCTAAATAGTGTCTTTTCTTATTTAAAATAATATTGTTCCAATTTCCAGAGCAGCCTTATTGTTGTAAGGGAAAATCTGACCAGGAGGCCTCATGTCTGTTTTGGTAGAAAAAACAATAAAGTAGAATCTTAACTATGTTTAGTGTGTGGATTGAACAATAAGGAGGGAACTATGGAATTCGATTATATGGAACAAAAGAATGAAAAAGAGATAATGACAACACGATATGTTAACGAGGAAAACCTTGGAGGTGATAACCTCTTTGGAAAAAACCCCGGGAGTTAGGTCTCCAACCTTAAAGGTTTCACTATAATGATCACAAATACAACTTTGGAAGATAATGGAGAGGATTACAAGAGCTTTTTGTGTAGAGTGTGTGCGTATGAGCATGAATGTGTTTTTCCGTCTCCATTTCCCCTTAAATACAAGTAGATATGAAAGAGTCAATATGGTTCCTATAATCTCGGCATTTTGGTTTATCACTTCAACCTCCGTGAGACCAAGTCGCCCTAGCCGTTTGAAGGTCTGTTGAACGTGCTTGGAGATTGTTCCGCATTCCTCTCTTAATTACTGAAAAATAAGAATAAGAATATTAGGAAATATTGAACAAGTAAATATTAAAACAATACTTACAGTGTAATGACATCTCGATATGCGGGATCAATTGAAGATGTCGCCATGTTGAAAAATGCCCACAACAATTTGTCCCCAAAAACATTTGACTATGTTGGCAACTGAAGAGGCAAAATGTTTTTCTCTTGATTAACCGTTCATCTTCTAACTGGCTTCAATGCGACGGTTAGGGATACGAGGCGACTAAAAAGGAAGAGTTTTGATAACCGCACTCGGATAACTATTGTGATTATCCAATCTTCTCCAAATTCTTTATCCAAATCAGACGTCTCCTACTATATCACGGGGAGAGTAATCTTCTAAAGCATACAGTTTTTATCTTTCCTCTATAATTACGACGCTCTCAAATAAGTAAGTCAGAATCAACGTATCACTTGGCTATTTTATTGAATCCGGCTAACATATATTCTTATATGCAGTGACTTTCTTCGGCTTGACGACAAGTGATATTGTGGCCAAATATAAAGGTAAGATGAAAGCGGAAGAGAACATACCAGAGATAGATAAGATTACTCCGAAGAGAAAAAGGGTGGAACAAATCTCCGGTGTAGAGAAACAAATTTGGAATGAAGAAGTGTTGGAAAATCAGGTAAGAGTTGCTTTTGAATCGTGGACACCTTGATCCTCTTTTATTTTTTAGTAAAATACCTCTTCTTGTTGATGATAGATTGTCTCGATGGCTAAATTAATGTCCAAAGAAATTAGGACATTGAGGGAAAAATGCGATACCTACGACATGAGTAAGGTTGAATATGAGAAGGACTTGAAGGAAGCTGCAAGCATAATAAGGGAAAGGGGATTGGAGATCAGGGACAAGAATGAAGAGATATTAAAATGGCGGTCCAGGCTCGCAAGCGTTGACATCAGTCATGAAAGGGAGATGGAAGCATTTCGGGACGACTTGGTGCATGAGACTGCAAAAGCAGTCTTTGAAACTAGAATCCAAATGATTGAGGAATATCAGGCAGGAGAGCATGTGAGTTGGAACCTGAATGAAGAGAAAATGGCTTTGCAGCGAATTCACGAGGAAAAAGCAATCGATGATTTCAAGGATCTGGAACAGGCTGGTGAGGACACCGACCTGGGGTGATTTTTAGAAACCCGGAGAAGTTAGTCCAGAGCAATACCTCCGACAGATGCCACCTGAAAAGGTAAAATAAACTTGCTCTTGATGTTACTGGGGTGGAATCCCTTAAGACAATTTTTATTTTCGTTTGGTTTGTAATGGGTCCATAAGGACTAAAGACAATCTTTTTTATGTGTTGGGTTGGTCCAACACTTGTGCACGTTTACTGTTGGTAGTTCGGATACTTTATGGTTGCTTTAGTTTAGTTATGGTTTAATAGTTTTCAAGCACGTCAAGGCTTGTTTCTTTCGGATAATTTTTTGTATGTTTTGCACATATGGTGACATGATAGTATGTCGAAATGATAGGTACTTAGGATGACATGTATACGTCATAAACCGTAGATACTTAGATGACACGTATATGCCATAAACCGTAGATACTTAGATGACACGAATATGCCATAACCATAAGAATAATACTTAAGATCAATCATCTAACCGAGTGGGAATGGGTAAGCTATATGAGTTTACCCATATAGGCCCACCCCACACCTCAATTAGTGAGATAACTTGCGCTCCGGGCGAAGGTGTGGTAACCTAACTTCTTAAGAAAGAGGTAATTAACTCTTTAAACCTTAGAAGGGATTGTGTACCTTTACTTGAGAAGAGATGGCCGAGTCTCTAACGGAGGAGAAATCGTTGTTCCTTGCGTGCATTCGATATGTCCCCATGTAAATGTGTCAATACCTCATAAGATAGAAACACGTTAAAAACGGACGCCAACTAAGGTTGACGTCTCTCCACAAAGTATATTAGCGACATCTTAACTTGTAAATAATAAAAAAGATGCATAGGAGAAAAGAAAGGTTGTAAAGAATTAAAAGACGATTCATACACGGAAAGATGAGTTCATGGGAAATCATATTTAAATGTAATACCTTTTGAGATGAATGGCGTTCCAACTTCGCGGTATCATTTGGCCATCCAAGGTTGCAAGGCGATATGCTCCTTTTCCGGCTTGTGCATCTATTAAGTAGGGTCCCTCCCATTTTGGGGCGAGCTTGCTGCATTGGGCTCCTTGGTATTTTGGAATGCCTTTCGTAGGACTAAGTCTCCTACTTGAAACCTTCTAACCCTTACGTTTTTATTGTAAGATCGGGCTACCCTCACGATATGCCGCCATGCGAACTTTGGCAATGTCCCTTAGCTCGTCCACGTATCCAGTCATGTATCAAGATGTCTTTATTATGTTCGGATGTCGGTAAGCCGTATCTTGCCGTTGGTACAAGGACTTCGCTGGAATAACGATTCGGTTCCCAAATACAAGTGAATAGGGGTTTGACCGGTAGCATTCTTAGATGTCGTCTGTCGGCCCATAGGACCATTGGTAACTCTTACGCCCAACATCCTTTCTTGGTTTAGTCTCTTTTTTAAGTTGCCGATTATTATTTTGTTGCTAGACTCTGCTGTCCATTGGCTTGAGGGTGAACAGTGAAGATGTCACCATCTTAACACCCCAAGATGTCAAGAAATCTTGGGTCCTCTTCTTGATGAATTGAGAGCCGTTGTCACAAATTATCTCGATGGAATTCCGAATCGTGAATATGTTCCTTTTGATAAAAGATATCACTTCTTTGTCACGAACTTGCACATATGCCTCGGCCTCTACCCATTTAGAAAAGTAGTCTGTCATGGCCAAAAGAAATACTCGTCCCCCTGGTGCTATGGGAAGTTTTCCTACTATGTCCATTCCCCAAACCATAAAAGGCCATGGTGACAGGATAGGATGTAGCGATTCGGTGGCAGTGCGGGATGTCCCCATGTCGTTGACAGGAATCACATTTCTTTGCGTAGTCAACGGCATCTTTTCTCATTGTAGGCCGAAATAGCCCATTCTAAGAGCTTTAGTATGTAAACTTACGCCCCGGTATGATTTCCACAATCTCCTTCGTGCAGCTCCTTGAGAACCCGATGGGCTCTATACGCACTCTAGACATCTTAAGTAGTGACCTGCGGCATTTTCTAAACAAGAGATTATCAATAAGTAAATATTTAGATACTCTTACCTGAAGGCTCTTGCATTTTTCTCCTCGACTGGGATTGTATCATCTAAGAGATATTTGATAATAGGAGGCATCCAAGAGGTTCTTTGCGGGGGAGAGGCAAGTATGTCGGCATCCGTGGCGAACATCTCAAGATGGTCAATTCTTTGGGACGTCAACATGTATGATTGGGATACTAGTTTGTGAGAAGCTTTTGAAGGCTGAACCCAAGTTTTCCAGAGCATACGCTTGAGAATTTTCTTCCCGTGGGATTTGTTCCAAGGAAAATGTTTTGAATTTGGCCGAAATAATTTTTACAATTTCCAAATATGTTGTCATCTTAGCGTTTTCGCGACGTAGGACCCGTTGTGCCGATTAACAATTAGTAATGAATCCATGAACACCGGATATGCTTGACATCTAAGTCTTGGGCTGCAGATTAAACCCGCAATTAGAGCCTCATACTGCTTCATTGTTGGTAGCCTTGAAACTGCAACTAAGAGATTGTGGTATTATGTCCCCTTGTGGCGATTTTAGTACAACTCCAAGACATGTACCTCTCATGTTGGAAGCACCGTCCGTGTAGAGAGGCCAAATTTTTAGGATGTCATCATCTTGAAGTTCTTTGTACTTCCAATTCCACCTCTTGTTGTAGGGTTGGATGAAATCGGCCACAAAATCAGCCCAGGGCTTGGGATTTTATTGCGGTTACGGGCTCGTACTTGATGTCGTATGTGCTTAATTGTACAGACCATTTCGCCATTCGACGACATCTACTGGTTTTCTCATGACATTCTTAATAGGATAGTTAGTGCGTACAATAATAGTATGTGTTTCAAAATAGTGCCTTAATTTAATAGAAGCGATTATCAAAGCTAAAATTAATTTTTGTAAATGAGAATACTGGTCTCGGCATCTAAGAGTGTCTTACTTATATAGTAGATGGGTTGCTGATTACCATCTCGTTCTGTCACCAAGACTGCGATTACTGCGCCTTCGGACACTTCTAGGTAGATGTAAAGATGTTCTTCCATCGAGGTTTGGCCAATAAGGGAGGTGTCGACGGGTAAGTTTTGAGCTCTGAAAAGCTTCTTCATGTTGTTCCTCCCATTGGAACTTCTTGTTCTTTCTTAAGATGTCGTAGAAAGGTTTGCATCGATACGAGGATTTTGAAATGAATCTAGTGAGTGCGGCAATTTTTCCTGTCAATCTTTGGACGTCCTTGACAGATTGAGGTGATGACAGGTTGAGAATAGCGCGTATTTGTTCTGGGGCGGCTTCAATGCCTCTTTTAGTAACCATATAACCCATAAACTTGCCGGCCTTCATTCCGAAGTTGCATTTAGCTGGATTAAGTTTCATATTGAAACAATCCAAGATGTCAAAAGCTTGAGAGAGGTTGCTTATGTGATCCTCGGCCTTCTTGGATTTTACTACCATGTCGTCGATGTATACCTCCATTGTGTCCCCAATCTGATCCTTAAACATCTTGTTGACGAGCCTTTGATACGTTGCACCTGCATTTTTTAGTCCAAAAGGCATGGCAATATAACAATAAATACCTGTGGGGGTTATGAAGGCAGTGTCCTCTTGGTCAGATGGTTCCATCTGAATTTGTTGAAATCATGAGGATGCGTCCATGAAAGTGAGGAGTTCGTGACCTGAGGTGGCATCAACTAATGAATCTATGTGCGGCAAAGGGAAAGGATCTTTTGGGCAGGCTTTATTTAAGTCGGTGAAGTCGACGCAAACTCGCCATTTCCCGTTTCTCTTCTCTACCACAACCACATTCGCCAACCATCTTGGATAATCGACCTCCCGTATCATGTTGGCTTTGAGTAAGCGCTCTACCTCCTCCTTGATGATCGATTTACGGTTTCGCAAACTTTCTACGTTTCTGGTGCACTGGTTTAAAGCTAGGCTCTACGTTAAGTTTGTGAGTGATGACATCTTTGCTAATGCTTGTCATGTCATCATGTTTCCAAGCGAAACTCTTTATTACGCTTCTTAATAGGTTCACAAGCTTCTCTTCTATATCTGACGGGATGTTAGTGCCAATAAGTACTTTGATGTCCGGGTTGGAAGGATCTAACAATACTTCTTTCACATCATCCTCCCTAGCTTCCAGGACTTCACGTACTTTCCTCGGTAATTGCTATGCTTGTTTTGGAGATGTAGATGCCTTCATTGAAGTTTTGTAACATTCCTTGGCCACCTGTTGATCACTGTAAATCTTAGCGACACCCCAAGGTGTTGGAAACTTCACACACTGATGGTAAGTGGAGGGTACGACCTTCATTCCGTGAATCCACGGTCTTCCAAGAATGACATTGTAAGATGTTGCGCAATCAATTACGCAGAACCGTTCCATGGTGTTGAGGCCCTTTGAGTATATTGGAAGCTTTATCTCCCCCACCGTTTCTTTGACTTCACCACTGAAGCCTACTAGCACTGAAGACTTTTTGACAATCTCCGATTACGGGATGTTCATTTCCTTAAGGGTACCCAACATAATAAGATTGACGGAGCTGCCCCCATCTACCGAATACGTCGTATTGTACGGTTGGCGATCCGCAAGGAAATAACCGAGCCGTCATGATGGGGTTCCAGCAAGTTGTCACGATCACTTTCATCAAAGGTAATTGGATCCGGGCAAGGTGTCGACATCCCGGGCCGTCTCTACGGCTTTTCCTCTTTTGACTCCTTAGCGTGTCGTTTTGCGGCGAGAATAGGATGTTCCACATATTTCGAGCCTCCACCGATGAAGTTGATCACCTTTGTTGATGCCGGGGAGAAACCGGCCTTTCGGCTTCATGAGGAGCTTACGCATTTTCATCCTTCTTCTTTACGGATCCCAACAACTCCTTAAGATGTCCTTTCGAGAGCAAGTAATCTGATCTCCTTTCTTAACGCGATGCGGTCTTCGCAACGTGTCCAAAGTCTTCATGGTAAGCGCACCATTTTGATTTGTCACGCCATCTTGTGGTTTTGTCCGTTTTCTTTGGCCATCCGGCTTTGTCTCCTAGGTTGCCCATTGCACAGAGTACACTGAAATGTCAACGGAAAAACAATAATCGAAATGTTAGGCACATTATCACTATCTTCATCCTCACCGTCTACCGAATTAATTTTGCTAGTGTCAATTCTCGGATAAGGATTGGGACGGTTGTTCTGCGATGGGACGATTCGGTCTTTACGTCGGGATGGTCATATGTCGACATCTTGGATGACGACTTCGATCTTCGCAGCTCATCTTCCTCCGGTTTATGAACCTTAATGCCCCGCTCCCGACTTCTTCTAGCCGCTTACAAGGAGTCATTACCAAATCTTGATAATACTTGTGAATCTTTCTTCAACCCCATTTTGAATGCTTCGTGGTACATCGACATGTCAAGATTGGGAATTTCTAACACCTCCTTATTGAACCGATGGACATAATCCTTCGAGTCTCATTAGGCCGCTGGGTCACATTGTAGAGATCACTTGTCAACTTTTCAAATTGTCATCGCATGAGAATTGGTTATAGAACATGTTGATGAGCTGGGCGTATGAACCAATTGAACCTAGGGGTTGCCTAATCGGCCATTTGAGAGCCGGTCCGGACAAGGTGGATCCAAATCCCTGCATAAGCAGGCCTCCTGTATTGAAGCGGGATATGGATTATGTCCATCTTTTCTTGATAGTGTGCAACATGATCCTCTCGGGGTCCGTGGTGCCGTCGTACAACTTCATAGATGAGTACGGCGAAACGCTTCGGGATGTCGACATTTGCAATTCTTTGGGACAAACCGGGATTGATTGTAACAGTTTTGGGTCACTTGGTTGAATTGGAGGAGTTAACTGGCACGTTCATTATCAGGCTCTACGAGATCCCGCATCTGTTTAGCTAGTGGGTTTTCTGCAAAAGGGTCGGCCATAGGAATACGATTGAAATTATTATTATTGAAAAGATTATTTAGCAAACCGTAATCGTCCGTAGTAGTCGTGACGGTAGTGTTGTCTATAAATGGAATGAATGGGGTGAATCTGCGGAAGATGGCGTCAATGGGGTGTCCCCGGGCAAAGATGTCGACATCATTAAAGATGTCGGCGGAGGAGGACGCCCATTGGAATGAATTCATTACGAAATGTAGATCCTCCGGTGTTGTCAAAGTTGAGAATCCTTGCACGCAGCGGTGATATATTCTCAAGCCGAGATGCGATGAGCTGTTGGTCTTTACGCATCTTAATCATGGAATTGGTCAACACCTTCGAATTGTTATCTTCCGGTCCAACCTTTGATTCAACTGGTCAAGATACTCCGGATGTCGGCATCCGCATTAGAAGACGTTGCCCCCTTTTGTGGAGTCTTCGTAGGTTGAGTTGGGCCGAGACCCGGTCTGAGGAGGTGGTGGTAACAAGCTGGTTCTACCTCCTGATGTGGGAACAACGGCGGGACCTTTGCCGGCGGTGGACACATTGGGGGGTGCAGACATAGTGAATTTGATTAGGAAATGTTTCAAATAACCGATAAACCACGAGGCCCCACGGTGGGCGCCAAATTGTTTTGGTAGAAAAAACAATAAAGTAGAATCTTAACTATGTTTAGTGTGTGGATTGAACAATAAGGAGGGAACTATGGAATTCGATTATATGGAACAAAAGAATGAAAAAGAGATAATGACAACACGATTTGTTAACGAGGAAAACCTTGGAGGTGATAACCTCTTTGGAAAAAACCCCGGGAGTTAGGTCTCCAACCTTAAAGGTTTCACTATAATGATCACAAATACAACTTTGGAAGATAATGGAGAGGATTACAAGAGCTTTTTGTGTAGAGTGTGTGCGTATGAGCATGAATGTGTTTTTCCGTCTCCATTTCCCCTTAAATACAAGTAGATATGAAAGAGTCAATATGGTTCCTATAATCTTGGCATTTTGGTTTATCACTTCAACCTCCGTGAGACCAAGTCGCCCTAGCCGTTTGAAGGTCTGTTGAACGTGCTTGGAGATTGTTCCGCATTCCTCTCTTAATTACTGAAAAATAAGAATAAGAATATTAGGAAATATTGAACAAGTAAATATTAAAACAATACTTACAGTGTAATGACATCTCGATATGCAGGATCAATTGAAGATGTCGCCATGTTGAAAAATGCCCACAACAATGTCGTCCGACATCCCTCTCTGAGGAAGACCTGTGTCGGACGACATCAGAGCTTCCTGAGCAGACTGTCTCAGCCTTCTGCCTTATAATGCAAGTCTCCATTTGTAAGGGAGTGCCCCTTTGTCAGGGTTCACAAGTTGTATCCAGTCTCTATATCATCAATAAAATTCCAAATTTGAATGCCTTGCTTGTTGACACATATTGCACACACATTTTGAATGATTATAACTGTCCAATGTTTGATTGAAAGTCTCGAAAGAGGCGTGTTGGGTGAACTCTCAAGTTCTTCCCAACACGTAACCAGACCCCCGAACCCAAATTATCTTTAAAAATAGGTTTCTCAATGTTTTCCTTTAAAAATGGCGTGGCGACTCCCAAAATTTTCAAAATTCAAAAAGATAAACAACTTTTTTTCGGAGGCCGTTCATTCATTGTCAATAAAAGTGAGAATCCAATCTGGTGAACTGCCGAGATGGATTGGGATTGGGTGACCAAAGTGGTCGAATGGCTGAACCTTTATAAAGGCTTCCTACGTATTCCTGAGAAGAATCAAGCCGAATCGTAGTTCTGGATCCGCTGGGGAAAGGATGTCGTGTGTGACGGATTGGCTGAACCTAAAATAGGCTACCTACGTATTCCGGGGGAATCAAGCCACGATCGTAGTTCGTTCGAAACTGCTGGAGAATGGTGAAGAGAAACAAGTTCCTTGCTTTAAAGAAAGGAAAAAAGGTGACCTAAGAAGTCAAATGGCTGAACCTTTTAATAGGCTACCTATGTATCCTTGGTATGAATCAAGCCAAAAGGTAGTTCGCACACCGCTGGGAAGTGGTAAATGAAGGGGGTGACCGATGTAGTCGGATGGCTTAACCTTTGAAAGGCTACCTACGTATCCTCGGGAGGAATCAAGCCACGATCGTAGTTCAGGAAAATTGCTAGAAAGTTAAGCAACAGGTCTAGGATACTCGGAGTTTTGACGGTTAATGGAAGAGTCACCTAATTAGTTTGAAAATTTGGAGGGATCACCTGATTGATTTGACAATTTGGTGGGGTCAACTGACAAATTTAGAGGGGTCACCTGATTGATTTGACAATTTGGAGGGGTCACCTGACGAATTTGGAGGGGTCACCTGACTGATTTGACAATTTGGAGGGGTCACCTGATTGGTTTGACAATTTGGAGGGGTCACCTGATTGATTTGTATTATGACGGAAAATATTTGATAGGTGGAAGCATTACCCATTATAACGGAGATAATGGGGAATTTTGGGAGGAAACGTTATTCCATTTGGAGATAACGGGAAATTTTGGGAGACAACGTCATTCCATTTGGAGATAACGGAAAATTTTGGGAGAAAACGTTATTCCATTTGGAGATAATGAGAAATTTTGGGAGACAACGTTATTCCATTTGGAGATAACGGAAAATTTTGGGAGAAAACGTTATTCCATTTGGAGATAACGGAGATTTTTGGAAGCAACGTTATTCCATTTGGAGATAACGGAAATTATTTGTTCCATTTGGAAAGGCCAGGGGCAGAAGTATAAATTCAGCATGAGGCGAATAAAGCCGCCCGACTTGGGATGGAGAAAAAGAGGCCGCCCGGCCTGATACTCCATCGCACCAGATTGTTAAAACAGAAGGAAGAAACGAGCTGTGGCCATTGTTGACGAGGAGAGAAGAGAGAAAAGAGAGAGAAAATGCCAAGTTCTTCGAAATCTCAAGTTCTTACTATTCTCATGGATCAAGGTGGGTACATTATGCCTCGTCAAGCGCACCGTAATCTCTCACAAGCCATAAGATTGAGGAGAAAGGAATTGGTGAGGACCGACCGAAAATATGATTTTGCAGTGCCTCCCTCTCAGTTTTATCCCGATAAAAGGGATCATAAATCGATGAAGCCTCAATCTATAGGGATAAGCACTTTCGATTTGCTCAATTTCGTCGATTTTGGTTGATTTTTGGTTGATTATTTTTGAAAATTAGGGCTAAATTTGAATTATGGGAATTCTTTCGGATTTTTTGTGATTTTGTTGATGATTCAAAATATTTGATGATTGACATACGAAGTTTGGTATATGGGTAATCATGCATGTGCAATTTGTTTGAAGGAATATGAGTATGACTCATTTTTTTTGAAAATAAAGTAGGTAAAATAATGCCAAAAGCGGGACAGAGTTCTTGCATGTGCTAAAACTAGATTAATTTCTGATTATGGATGCTAGAATGATACTTTGGACGATGAAAATGATTCATGCACGGTTGTTTGAAAGATTAAATTTGTATGAAATGATTTTGTGAAAGAATTGAGATGTTTTGTGCTTGTTTTGCTTGGGAGAGCATGTGCTCGGTGTGATATGTTTCATATGATAAAAAACATGCATTTGATATGAATTATGCTATAAAAATCTTTGTGAATGCTTTACTTTGAAATTTGTGCAACATTTTGTGAATATATGCATATTTTTGAGATGTGTTGAAGGACTAACGTACCTTTGTTGTGCTTACCTGCAGGAGAGCAAGTCACGGGGGCCCGCTGAGATCGCGGTGAAGTTGTGGGCGAGGATGCCCGATGTTAAGAAGGGGGGTCACAACCCGAGGAAGTTAGTTGAGACTACGGGTCTCCATGCCTTTGTAGAGGCCATCGGCAGGGGTGTGCACATGACGAATAAGAGCAAGGGACTGATTCTGGCTCTTTCTGAGTTTTGGTAGGACACTACCCACAGTTTTAACTTGGGTTGGGAAGAGGCTACCGTGACCCCTGCCGATTTCACTACTATCACGGGCTTGCAGTTTACTGATCGGCCTGTTACCTGGAGAGACCACATCACTGATGCACAGTTCAGGGATTATGTGGGGTTTGACATTCGCCAAAAGCGATTAGGGATGGAGACCCTTCTGATTGAGATTGAGATTCTCAGATGCATCGAGGGCTTTGCCACCAGCACTGTGACAGCTCACCAGCTCACGAGGGCTTTTCTATGGCTGACCTTATCTGTTACCATCTTCACCAACTCTGGGACAGTGGCGATGACCTGTTTGTTGGATTCTTTAGATGATCTGACTGCAGTTGGGGAGATTTCCTGGGGTGAGGCCGGATTGGCTGAGCTTTTCTTTTCTTTGGATCTGTATAGCCGCAATAAAGCGGCTTCTTTGGACTGTTTCTCTTTTGCTTTGGAGGTATTCTCACTCTTCTTTCTATTCTTTCTTTTTTCTGTATCCTCAAAATTTGTGATTATTATTATCTGTGAGAGAAATAACCCTTCTGTTTTGACATACAAGTTTTGTTTTGTGAGGTGATCGGGTTCTTTCCGTGGAACCAACAGAGCGATCCCAGAGCGATCCCACCATCTTTCTGACTATGGTACGCTGGAGGGGTGAGGCTAGGGACAAATTCAACACGAAGACCCGGATCACCTTCGACTACAAGATGGTGAAGCCTATCATCAATGAGGATAGTTTTCAGAGGGTGACTTTCTACCCTTGGGGTCGGTATCCTGCAGCTCAGATGGGCGATGCCGTGGCTGTGACGAGGCAGAGGAGGTGGCTGACAGGCTTGACCTGTGATGTGATATACCTGGGTGACATATTTTCCAGCCAGCATGGTCATGTCCCTCCTTTGGATGCCATTACTCCCCATGATCCCCCACCTTTTATGTTGCAGCCTAAGGATTGGCCAGAGGATGAGAGGAACAGGTACAGGGTTGGGTTGGCAGCAGATGATTATTTTGATTATGCTACTCTGTATGCTACCTTTGTGGTGGAGCGTTTGAGGACACCACAGAGGTTGGTGAAGATAGCTGCCGCCCAGGGATATGGAGAGGCACAGCCGACTGATCCACCTGTTCCCTCGCCTCGTCTGTCTTATGTGGTGAGTGGGGTGCCGAGGAGACTGATGGTACCTGTCCCTGACACGAGAGAGGCCGAGTTCACTTTACCAGTTGATAGCACCGTAAGTGATCATTGGATTTCTATTTTCTGTGTCTCTTTTCTTTTATTTCTGCTATACCACTACTTTTCTGTGATTTTCTGAACTTTCTTCTTTCTCGCAGGTCCCTGCTCGTACCTATGACACTTTGGTGCGACAGAACAGGGGATGGAAGCAGTTGGCTTGGTCTCTCTTAAGGAAGCTAGCTTGTGCTTCGAGGGCTACAGGGAGTGCGCAGGAGCCTGAGCGCAAGAGGAGGTATGTTAGGGGTGAAGCTTCTTCGTCATCGGCCTCGGGACACCCATCATCTTCGACCAGCGGCGTGCCTCGCGGGTGTAGGCCTAAGACCGACATTCTGGAGCAGCTGGCGGAGTATGAGCATGTGCCGGTTGACTTGTCAGATGTGAGCGATGAGGAGGACGTGATGAGGGACCCTGAGTTTTATGAGCTGAGCAGGGATGAGGAGTCTGATGCTTAGGGTCCTTCTTTTTTCCTGCACGTAGGTTAGAGAGAGAGAAAGGAACAAAAACAATTGATGCAAGTAGGACAAATAATTTTGTAATTATTTATTTTTATTTGGGGGCCCGGGAGTGGGCAAAGACATGTAATGATAATGATTTCTCTCTTTTTTTTTTTGAGCCCGGGAGTGGGCGAGACAGTTAGGTAGTTCCCCGTCCCTTCATGATGAGTAGAGCTGTCAAATAGGGATAAAGCCCGCTGGTATGCCCGCCCCGCCACCTAAAAGGGGCGGGTTGGGATGATGTAATAGAGGACCGTTTGGAGGCGGGCTTTTCGGGCTTTGTCCGCACGGGCCGCGGGCTTTTGCGGGTTGGGGCGGGGGGCCACGGGCAGCCCGCATAAGGGATGTCATTGTTAACAAACATAAATTACCCCACTGTCCCACTTGCATTTTATTTCAATTAGATAAACTTTTTGGCCCTGGCCCATTTCATTTCAAAAAGATAATAAGCCAAGGTCGGCTAAGGGTTAGGTAAGGTTTTAGCGTCACTTTCTTTCTTCGTCTCTCCAGAACATTACGGTCCTAAAAACTCTTGGCCCAGCTTCGTCTCTCTCTCCAGAATCCAGATCTCGCTTTCAACGGTAAATCAACCAACTAGATACAAAAATTATCAAACCCCTTTGCGCCGCTAGATCCACCAGTCCAGACTCGCCAATCCAGCATCTCAACCAACCTTTCAGTTCATAGATTCCGTCAAGCCTTCATCACATAAGGATTTTTGATGATTTGTTTTTCGATTTTTGGGCCGTTCTTGTTACTTCTTTAATTTGTTTGCTGTTTTCTTGAAACTATTATGGAATTAATGTTGAAAATGTGTGTTAATTATAAATATGTTAGTTCTGAGTGATATTCTTTAGTAATGATTAATCAATGGAATAGAAATTTAGGTTTGATAATCTTGTATCCAGAATCCGGCCAGGCCCATTTCATTTGAACTTAATGGATATGTAATTTTGTTATTTTGTTATTTAATTTTTAAGTATTTTGAATTTTTTGCGGGCTGGCCCGTTTTGCCCGCAGCCCGTATGCAGGGTGGGCTGGGCCAAGAGTTTTTAGGATCGTCTAGTTCGCGGGCTTTCCCACCCCGGCCCGTTTCACAGCGGGCTTTTCGGGCCCGCTGGCAAACCCGCCCCGTAAGCCCGTTTTGACAGCTCTAATGATGAGTGTTCGAAGAGGCAAGACTCGGTTTATTATTATTTGTTGTTATTATTACTACTTAGCATGTTACTTGAGCCTCGGGGCAATTTTTTGTGGAAATGTGGCGGAAATCGGGCCAATATGTATATGATTGTGTTTGGGACATATGAAATGTGTTTAGGAATGGTTTTTTATACAGGTTTTGAAAAAGTGAAGTGAAAACTCCACTTGGGCAGCAGCTTTGGCTATTTCCTCTATCTGAACTGATTTTCTGCAAATAAAGCTAAGGAAAGGTCTAGAAACTTCATTTCCGAATTTGGCTCCTCCCATATTGTCCCAGATCATTCCAGAATTGATTTTTAGCCCAAATTGATGATCACAATCATCGCAATGGAAAAACCGATTCGATTGCCAAAAGCGAGGAGAGACCATTTTCTTTCCAATCTTCAGTCTTGGATGAGGTATAATTTCCAATTTCACAAGGGACTTTTTGATAACACTTTCAAGATCAAGTCTTTATGGCATTTGAAGGATCTCCCGCCAGATTGGGACCTTTTGAGAGCAGCCGCAAGGTTTTGGGACGTCCGGAGACATGTCTATTATTTTTCTTACAATGAGATTGTTCCCACCTTTGAGGACTTCAGAGCACTGTTTGGGGGTCCGGAAGTCGAGGCTATTTCGATTCCATTGGCTGGGGGCTTACCAGTGATCCCAAAGTTGGCATCTTTTCTACAGATATCTCCCGAGGAAGCTGCGAGCATGATGAGGAGACCTGATAGGATTGATATTTCTGATATTTCGGGTAGATTCATGTCTCTGGGTACTGCTGGGACCACGGTATCTATGGATGTCTTCATTCTCTATATATTCTCTTTCTTGTTTACTGCTGAGTCTTTTGGAGTGTGCCACAGTGGCCTTTTAGACATGGTTCGAGATTGCAGAGCCGGGAGAGATGTCGTCTCCTTGATTTTGGGAGAGACACTACACGACATTGACAGGATGGCCAGAGGGAACCTTTGCATGCATTCTGTGAGTCCAGTGTGCTGACTTTGTGGTTACAAGAGTGGCTCAGGGCTTTACCTAGGGCTTTGCCCATTCATTATCCCTGGTTGATTTCACGGAGAGGTGCACCGAGACAGCAGGATCAGGACCGCTGGGAGCTGATGATAGCTTGGCTGTCTACTTTAGATATTCGTTGGTGGGTGCCTCACTGGAGGTTGCAGACCCGGAGGACATTTCAGGAGTCCTACATAGTGAGGGTCCCAGGGCTGTCTTGGTCGTCTTTCTACATTCCATGCTTAGTATTGAGACAGTTTAGGGCCTTACAGGAGCTATTGGATGACTGAGAGGACATTCGCACCATGGGGGTTGTATCTTTGGATATGAGAGATCCCGGTAGTTTCTCCTTTTTCTCGAGGGCATGGACATATGCTGCTTTTCCACCCATAGTCATTCTCAAGAGCAGGGAGAGTACTATTTTGACCACAGTTTACCTGGATTGGTATAAGAGAGAGACGGGGATTCCTCCTCTCACTGAGGCTCAGCGGGAGGAGATAGAGACTCGTGCCAGGGTATAGAGGGCACTTATTGATACAGGTTTAGTCGAGGCTCCAGTGAGGTCACCCGAGATAGGTAGGAGGGAGATGGACATCATCGAGAAGAAGAGGAAGAACACTCGAAGAGGTCGAGGTCGTGGGAAGAAGAATAGGGATGATGCCACTATTGATGATTGATAGATTTGAGAGACTTTTCTAAGCATCCACTTATTGTTTTGTTTGCAGACACAATAGTTATTTAGGTGTTTTATTGTATATATTTTCTTCATAGCACGTTAGGAGAGTCAAGAGTAGACCATGCTTGAACTCATCAAGAAGTTTTTAATTTGTAAAAAACATGGGATATTATCTTGGAATTTTTCAAGACACATTCCATGGAAATCTGGATGTTTATTTATTGTTTAGACCGAACCATTTTTGGCTTCCTGTAAGTACCCCAATCTGAATCGCTCCCCTTTCGACGCACGGAAAACACCGCGGACTCACACAAACGTAATCTTAAAGACCCGTAACCTTCAAAAACCCTAAAAACCACCAACCAAACCAAGATGGGACCTTTATGGGATAAAACAAGGCAAAAGGACTTTTTGGGAATTATGCAAAAATAGTCAGCCTGCATAAAGGTCCACGTGGACCACTTTGCACCCAGACATGGTCCGCGAGGACCACTTTGCACCTAGACATCATAATTGCAAAAATCCTCTTAAAGTCCACGATATTCCCTTAAATTCCGGAAAACAAAAAAATTGGATTACCAGAATGGTCTGTGCGGACCACTTTGCATATTTTCCATGACTATAAATAGAGGGCTCCCCCTCTCATTTTTCTCACAACTCGCTTCTCTCCTCTCCCCCTTGCCTTCTGGCAGCCCCTTTCAGCCCTTAGAGGCAATCCTGGTCCCTTTTGGTTCCTTTCGGGCCCTTCCGAGGCGCTCCCAAGCCCCGCCGAGCACTCCCGAGAAGCTCCCGAGCCGCCTCGAGGCGCTCCCAAGGCATCCCGAAGCCTTGTCGGTCCATCCCGAGGCATTCCGGTCAATCCCGAGGTATCCCAGTCCATCCCGAAACCCTGCCGGACAATCCCGAGGCATCCCAAAGCAAGCCGAAGCTCTGCTTGAGTACAACCGACGAACCCGTGGCACGCCGAACCTCTGCCCGAGTCAACCTAGCCATCTCGAAGCATGGCGAACCTCTGCTCGAGTACAACCAATAATCCCGAGGCATCTCGGAGCTCTGCCCGAGTACAACTAACACTCCCGAGGCACGCTGAACCTCTGCCTGAGTACAACCAACACTCCCGAGGCACACCAAAACCTCTGCCCGAGTACAATCAACAATCCCGAGGCACGCCGAAACTCTGCCCAAGGATACACCTAGCACTCCTGAGGTACGCCGAAGCTCTGTCCGCAGACACTAGTACATCCCCGAAGCAATATCGGTTCGTCCCGGAGCTCTATTCACACTCAAACACTATTCCCAAGCGGAAGGCAGACACGAACCAACATTGGTAAGGCTTCCTTCCCAAACTATTTCAATTCATTTCAATACATAGCATACAATGTAGACATCATATTCAACATGCATTTTTAAAAGCACATACACACACACACACAACTTTTAAAGAAAGAGGGGTATCGAAAGACTCGTGAATACGACGCGACTCGGGTGAGCTCTATTATTCTCTTCCCGAGCCGTAACCTGACCTCCGAACTCAAAATCTCATCACACAACAACAGTTTTTAAAGAAGCCTTTTTTCAATGTTTTGGGCTAAATCAAAACGGCGTGGCGACTCCTCCAAACAAACGCAGCGACAACTCCCGACTTGAATTGCGAGATGCCGGGGCCCGCGCAGCCGGATCCGGGTAATTTCAGTTGGCGACTCCGCTGGGGATATGTTGTTTTAAAAACTTTTAAACAAAAAAAAAAGATTTTTAAAACATTGATGAGGGTCAAACTTTTATTTTACCCCTTTCTTTAATTGTTGTGTGTGTTTTCATGTGCTTACTTTTTATTTACACAAAAATAAAAATACAAAAAAAAATGCATCATAATACATATGTGTACATACATTTAAAAATTCTGCAAAAATTTCTGTTTCCTCAGAAAAAGAATTTTAGTGACCGCACACTACGCGCACTCTTATCCTGTACACTGCACACTACAACCCTCAACCTGGAGTGGTCTTAGTTGCAGCTTGATTGGTGTTCCTATGCCTTTTGAGCGCGCACGAGATCATCCCAAACATCCCATCCTAGCCAGTTCAACCATGTATGCTTGCGTCACACTCTGTCCAGACTCGGTTGGTTTTTACCCAGTCCGTGTCATAAAGCCTGGATACATATCCCATGCCGGCCATTTTCTGAGTCGAAGCTCGGAACTCAAGATCCCTTACGCAAGCAAGACGATGAAAGGTCATGCTAAAATCTTGACCCGATCTTGATTTCCAAAGCTACACCCGGACAATGCTCCGTCCCGGATATACATCCATGCCTACATGACACCATGTCATCAAGCCTTTAATACGTCAGCCATGACAATATGACCTAGCCAATGCCTAATGTCACAGATCCCTTGCGCAAGCAAAGTAAAGAGAGGTCATGCCGAACTCTCAACTCGATCTTGACTCAGATGACAGCTTTGTTTACTATTCATATGGCCGACGCGTTAAAACGAACATGACAGGCTCGGTCCTTAGGTTCGATTTTTTCTTTTGGCCGGTGGAAAATGCTTGCCATATAGGACCCTCGCCTGGGGCTATCCACCCCGATATGTCGAAATACAGATGCAAAACGAGGGGCTTATAGCCGCACTGATGGTCTCCACTGACCCAGGATCTAGCATAGTTGCGAAAAAGAAGAGCAATCTTTTCCAACCTACCTAGAATTCTGAGAAAACACGTTTTAAGTAAATTAAAACGACAAAAAAATATATAATAAACAAATAAAAAAAGGAAAACGCATATCGCATGAGCTTCCCCCCCCCCCTTGATCCAAAAAGGCATTCTCATATCTAAAACTTACCCGTCAGCCCCTCCAGCAAATCGAGAGTGGTTGAGAGTACCCGGGTGCCGCCTTTTCAGTGTCAAAACCGCAAGGTCCGACAACCCTTCCAAGTTCAGTGGCCCTAACAGTCCGCTATTCCCCCATAGCAGGGTCAATAGATAACAGCGAGGGAAATGAAATCCTACCCCCGAGAAATTTCCCAACAATGGAAGAGGTTTGGCAAGCTGTCAGAGCTCTCAAAAAATGCCAAGGCGAACAACAGGCCAGGATCGAAGGTGCCATGCATCATTTCGAAACATTGGCCACCCCCCAGCCACCTGGGGCTCCCGAGGACTTACCCGCTCCCGCAGTTCCCAACGTCTCTCAATATCCCTTGGGATTCAATCATGTGCCTCTGTATGAGCCCCGCAGCCACAACTTGAAATCCCAATGTTCGCCAGAGACAGACATCCCAAGCGAATGCCCTGATATTTCAAATCTACCACCCGATAGACTGCCACTTGGGGCTAATGAAACATTTCCCCAGTTCCCAAACACAACCCTTAGCGGTCCGGGCAATCACGCCCTCGATTTCAACAATCCAGGATACGGGATGGTATACACTCAACTACCTACCCAAGACTCCCGATTGGCGATCCCATCAGCCAATCGACCTCCAAACAAGAAGAAAAAGGTTACCAGAGCAGTTCACTACATCCAAAATAGCTAGAGCCTAAGTAAGCCGCAACCAAGCGCCCCCGAGGAACAACAATCCTCCTCGCCAATAGCAGTTCTAGCATTTCGATGATCACGGGATACCCTTGAGCCAAGTCCTCGAGACACTAGTAAAAAGGAACAACCTCAAGCGGCTTGAAAATTTCCGGCCAAAGACTCTCAAGCCTAACATGGACATGAGCAAACGTTACGCCTTCCACAACTACCCCGGCCACACAACCGAAAATTGCTTCGTGTTGAAGAAAGTGGTCCAAGGCTTAATCAAAGAGGGAATGTTGGAACGCCCCCGCGGTCCCAACACAGTCAGAAACCCTTTACCTAGAAATGACGGGGTAAGCATGGTGGATAAGTCCTCTGCAAATTCTCGTGATGATTGGGGAATCGAAGACGGAACCTGGGGCTTTCGCAATGAAGAATTCGGAAGAAAGAATCCAAGAACGGTTATTCCCCAACAATCCTTTCCGGCATCGGGGCACACCAAGGGGTGGATAGAACCCTCCCCGGAGATAAGGTAGTTCGAGACAGGCTGACCAAGTGGCAGCATCAAAAACAGCGTAACCTTCACAAACGCGGACCCACATCCAGCAAGAAGAGATAGGTCGAGAAGCTTGGACTAACCCCCGGTCTCCTAGAGTCTAACTCCAAAAAAAATAAATACCCCGAGTCTGTTGTATTTAAGTTTGAGTCTCTCGAGTCGTCTGACGGCCTTACGCCTAAAGATTATGCGTTTGTAGCAAAAACTGCGCTTCCTTATGCTTTGAATAAATGTTCGACCTTTCTGAGTATCCCCTTAATGCCACTTTAACAAATGCTAAATTAACTAATCAAAACAGTTAATAATGATTCACTTGATAAAGACGCAGACACATTAAATGAATAATACATTAAACAAATATTTAAGCATGTTGTCAAGCGAGAGGAAAATCGGGACCAAGTTGCCGAAAAGGTAACCAAAATGAATTTGGGGACTGCTGAAGAGCCTACAGAGATGCAAATTTGAGAATTCTCCGTTGATACTTCGCCTAAAGAATATCGAGTCTTCTTCTCCCCCTCTACATTCTAAAAAAAAACAAAGAATCACAGTCAAACCTCGTAGGTTCTAGTACTGTTCTCATTCAATCAAGTCCTCCTCGGACATGGTAATTAAGTCTTCAATTTTTCATACGCAAGTTTCCTTTCTTTTCTTGCTAGACTTGAGACATTATTTTGCACCCCACATTACATTTAATGAAAGGGTTTTGCTCTATATGATCACTTGCATTGCTCAACAAGTAATTTCACAAATGATTTATACTTTGATTAATTGGTGTGAGAAAGTCAATCGATAGCTCCCCATACACCTTCCTTACCTCACAAAGGCCTCCATTAAACTATACACTTTCCAAAACATGTCCCCACCATCACCTTGACCAAGTCAATGACGGCGGCAACATCAAAGGACAACAAAAGGTCACTCAGCATTAAGAGATTGACCCCATGTCGACAACAACCTAGGGGCTTGCCCTCGCCCTCGTGCGCATCAAGAAAGTTCAAGCAAGGGCTTGCCTTCGCTCTCATATGCTTCAAAAAAAAGAAAGAAAGCTCAAGCAGAAGCTTCAAAAAAAAAAAAGCTCAAGCAAAAGCTTAAAAAAAAAGAGAAAAAGCTCAAGCAGGAGCTTCAAAGAAAAATGAGGCCAAGGACCTAGCACCGCTAGTCAGAAGCTCAATAAAGAGAGGCAAAGGCCAAAGCGCCTCATCAGTCCTTAAGCAATATTCAAATTCTTCCTCTCCCCGAGAGAGCATAAGCAATGGATTAATTAAAACTGCCGTCAAATACGACTTGTCAAGGAATCACCTCAAGGCCCGTGCCTCATCATTCAACCTTTCGAGCCTTTTCGCCAAAGACCGCACAAATATTCATTACCCTTGCCCCAAAGCCACACGGTTCATCCCCAAACTACGTCGACCTGAGCTCCTTGTCTTAAGGGGAACATAGGCAATCAGAAATGGTCCGGTCATAAACACATACAAATCCACAAACCCGGTCTCACCAATGACCGCTCATTTACACAAGCCTTCTCTCACGACTCGATCCTTGATACCGGTTGACTTTCTCCTCATGATTAATCAAGCATATCAACTTTAATTGTTGAATAACCCGAACATCAACAAAGGATTTTAAGCAAACATGTGATCATTGTGAACAAATCAAGTTTTCAGATGTCTCGACAAGTCTTTTTTTTCTACAAAATAGGAAAATATAGCTAAACACTGATTTTCTGTCAGCAAGGTCTTCCATACACTTTTACAAGCTTTTCAGTGCTTATACTCTCTCAAAATAGTAAAACCCAAAAGCATGTTTTTTGTGCCTACGGCATTCACACAAAAGGGGACCCGTTCCCACCTTTTCAAAAATAAATACGCCCTTGCGAGTGTACATTACAAGTCATTTCTCTCACAAAAGAGGGTCGAACTACGAAGACCTGAGCCCCTCAAGGGGAACGTAGGCAGCCTTCATTGGTTCGGTCTAAAGCATACACAAAAATCCAAATTGGACGCCATCAGGACTCAGACAAGAAGCAAGCAAGAGACCTTGCGTCTCGATAAAGCTTTAAAAGCAAATCACAAATCATTAAAGTTAAAACACTTCTTAATGATTTCAAGAATGGTCCACTCTCAAACTCACAACATGCAAAACGATAACTTAAAACATTTAACAATTAATGTGTCTGCAAATGACAATGAATGGATACTCAGTGTTTCAGAAGGTCATCCCATGCTACTCGCATTCGTCCCTTCGTCACTCATTCCTTTCTTCCATCATCCCCAATGAGTCTTCTTTCGGTCCACGTGAACTACATCTGTCTCTGTAAGTACCCAAATTCGGTTCGTCAAAATCCGTTAAAAGTTAACCGGAATCCGTTAACTGGCCCTTTCCAGGTTAACCGGAACCAGTTAAGCTCCCCGCTCTCGAGTCAATGAGACATCCCGGGACTGCCCTGTTGTAAGTGCTCCAATTTGAGTTGTTAGTATTTTCGTTAGAAAATTAACGAAAGTCCTAACATCCCTAACATTTCTAACAATTCCTAACATTTCTAACCAAGCAAGGGTAAATTAGGGATTACTATTTGAGGTTAAACCAAGAAAAGAATCTCAAAAAAGTAAAAGAATTGTAAAATCCCGAAATGGAAGCTGCAGTCAACAGCCAGTTGCTTGTTTGACAAAAATATTCTTCCTGTCCAAAGCCTGGAGCAGCATTTAATGCACCAGGCACGCTTACAATCGGATCCGCGCGGACACGACTGAGTTCCCAGAATACCTATAAATTGAACCCCTCAGTTTCATTTCAAAGGAGCAACAACACAATTCACAGCTGCACCTTGGCGAAAATACTTGAGAAAATAGTGAGAATTCCCTTGAATTGTCACTCTTTTCTCTTGATTATCTTCCCAAATCACAAATCATCAAACACTTTCAAAATTCAAAAATCAAACACAAACACAAACACTAAAGAAGATAGGTATAACCTCCTTCTCCTTACCCTAAATCTCTCTCATCCATGCATGCATCTCATACTTTGAAGATGTAATTTGTTCATTTCTTGCCCTAGATCCAAGAGGATCACCATGGAAGTTCATCTCCATGGATGATCCTCCACAAGGATCAACATTCCTTTCAAAGTGTTTTTACTTACTTGCAAACACATTTTCAAAACCCTAAAAATTATTTTCATACACAAAATCTTTCTTTCAAAGGATAAAATTCTCCTTCCCAAGCAAATGAAATGCTTAAAGTCCTAATGTACCCCAAGGATAGCTTGATATAGTAGATCACCACTAAAATGTTTAGTGATCACTAATCGAAGCTTAGGGAAATGGGGACAAGCATGGATGCCAAACCCCTTTTAAAATCATATTTTTCTTCAAGAGGAAGTTGCTGTCCAGTAGCCTTTCTCTAAGACCTCTGTCCACGGTCTAATTTTTTGGACACAGAAGAACTTAGAATTTGGTGTTGACTGAAAAATACATTTTGTAGCCAACATCCAGGGATTTCCAGATATATTTTTACTTTATTTTTTGCGTGAGTAAAACTCCCTTTTTCAAATTATCTTTTAAAAGTCAGTTCATCAGTCTCTGGAAATCCAGATTTAATATCTGAGATTTCCATAAGGTTTTGGTCCACCAAATCATCTCCAAATGGAAAAGTTATTTTATAGAAACCCTATTTAAGGTGTTTTGAACAACTTTCATTCTCAGACTTTCCCCATATTCTGAGATTTTTAAGCCCTTAAACCCATTTTAAAATCAAGTGTCCACTGCCTTTTTCATTCTGGCAGAATTGATTTTCAACTTCAAAAAATCTTTTGAGTACCAAAATTCAACCCAAAAATCATACCAAAAATCATGGGACTTTTTTAAGGTCTAATAAAGAGTTTCCAATTTTTAGTTTTCTCAGTTTCAACTTATTTTGGCCAAAGGAACACACACACACACACATAAATGGTTTTTAAGCTTGGAAGACTCGTTTTACGAGGCATTCCGGGTGAACACTAACGTTCTTCCCGGCGTGTAACGTGACCTCCGAACCCAAATCTCTAATCTCGGGCATTTTTCAAAGTTTTGGCCCTTAAAATAAAAATGGCGTGGCGACTCCGTGTTTTTTTCGATTGATTTTCAAAGAAAAGAAAAACACCCAATCTTTCGGGAAAATGGCAACATCGTTACAGTGGCGACTCCGCTGGGGAAATAAATAAGCTTTATCTTAAAAAAAATGATATTTGGTATATTGGTGAAAACCATTAAACTTTCCGTTAACGCCTCCTAACACGAGTCGGGGATAAATTGTGATTTAACAATCCCACGTACCGGTATCATTGTTTTCAAAAAGAAAAAGGAAAAGCTTTTGAGGGTCAAACTTTCGTCCCGGAATTTGAAATTATTTGTTGTGTGTGTGTTGATTTTGCACATTTTGTGTTGCTTTGGTCGCCTCGGAAAAAGTCAAAATTTTGGCTATCGGACCCGTCTCTTTGAATTTTGAATTATGTGCTTATGTGTTCATTTGCTTTCAAAAAAAAAAAAATTCAAAAAAAAAAAGAATTTCAAAAAAAAAAGATTTTCAAAAAAAAAAAGATTTATCAAAAAGAAAATTTTCAAAAAAAAAAATCATGCATCATGCTTTTTAAGACACATGAAAAATTTCTATTTTACTCAGAAAAAGAAGATAGACTGCTTGCACACTACGCGCACGTGACCTTACACTACACACTACGTCCCTAACCCGGGAAAATCCCTGTAGCGGCCCGTTTGGTCTTATTACGCCTCTCGGTGCAAGCACGGGACTACCCAAATATCCCATGGAGCCTCGTGTCGACCATGCACTTGTCCGTGACACACTTTGTCCGAGACCCGGTTGGTTTTTAGTCTGGTCTGTGTCATGCCCTGCCTGTGTATAGACCTTTCCTTTCAAGCCTTAGTCGGCCTACCAAGTTAATATCTTTCGGGACCCTAATCAGTCGAAGTCCTGCCGGTTTTCCGTCATGGGCTTTGACCAGATATTGACTGGCGCCTTGACTTTGACTCTGACTGGCACAAATTATACACTGACTCCCAGCATGACACTGAGTCATTAAGGATTAACGATCATTCCATGTCTAATTACGACTTAACTGACGACGAGTCAAGATCAATTGTGGACATTTATCAGCCGGAACCATGCCGATTTTTCGTCGAGCCCTCGGACATGATCTTGACTTTTGACGTCAGCTTTGTCCGTAATTTACATCGAATGCTCGTTAAGACTAGATTACCCGCCAGACTTTAAGATCGTTTTTCTTTTCGGTCGGTGGGACCCGCTTGCCCTATAGGACCCTCGCCCGGGGCTGTCCGCCCTGGGAGGTCGAAATACAGGTGGAATACGAGGGGCTTATAGACGTAGTGACGGGGCCCACTGATCCAGGATCCAGAGTAGTTTGCGAAAAAGAAGAGCAATCTTTTCCAACCGATTAGGTTAATAAAACATGTTTTAAGTAAACAAGAACAAATAACTGCATGTTGCATGAGCCCAAAGCCCAAACACCTACCCTCCTTCATTCCCAAAAAAAAAATCTGAACCCTCGTGTCTTTCCCCCCGCAGCTCCTCACAAAGGTTGGTTCCGGACACCGGGTCACCGTTTGATCAGTTGGGAAGAGTCAAGCGCATCGCCAGCTCCGCCGTTTCTTCCGATTCTGGGTTTCAGAATGTCTGCATCAGCCGTTAATGATATGGACAATACCACTCCGTCTTCCAAAATCCTCTCGATGCACCAAAGATTGGATCCAGTTGGTAGAACAGATGAGACTTCGACATGAGGCTCAAATTGACGACCTTCTGGGGGCTGTCGCAAGTCATGGTTTGACTATCAGTCTCAATTCCGATGGCACTTTTACCGCAAAGAAGGAAGAAAGCCCTCCTCCCACTCTCAACCGTCCTGGATATGTCAAGATGCCACCACAAGATTCCTATGTCTCCACCGCCGGGACTCCTGCCCGTCGACTTACAGGGCAACTAGCCCCCAAACAGCAATTCAAAGGGCCACCATTCCAACGGCGGTCGAGATGGAGCGGCTCGGCAAGATACCTCAAAGCCCATCGTGTCCCCTCTCGGAGTGATACCGATCCCGCAGAAATCAGTAAGGGGAACGGAGATTGGGAAAAAATAGAGGAAATATGGTTAGCCATCAGGGCTCTCGAGGAACGCCAGAATAAACAGCAAGCCTGGATCGAAGAGGCCACACGTCATTTCGGAACATTGTCAATCCCCCAACTGACTGGGGCTCCCTTGAAGGACAAATATGTGCCTGTTCCCCCGGCTCTTAATACCTCTCATTACTCGGCGGAGTCCAACCATTTGTTTCCCGATGAGCCCCATAGCAGATCTCCCCGGACCAGTTCAACTCAAAGTCATTCCAGCACCGCTCAACCCGAGGTCCCAAATCCACCACTAGCCGTAGAGCACATTTGGTGGGATATCTGTGACTGCCCCAACTGCCTTGAAAGGGACTATGAGGATTGGATACACGAGGACCGTCCTCCTAAGAAGAAGAAAATTTCCTCCCAGCGAAAATTGAAAGAGAGGTTCGAGGCCGGTGATACCAGTATGGGTACGCTCGGGGAGCCATCTGGGGGATTTGATTACTATGTACTCTACTCCAGCCAGTCTTCCCCAAAGCAAACAGGGGTAGAAGAGCCGAAAAGCCTTGCCAACGATAGAGTTGAGACCTTCGGACACCGAATGCGTAGATCCGGGTAATTTTATCGCCAATCGAAGTCTAACCCCACGGGTCCGCCCAAGATTCAGTTTGTCCAGCTCCCGAGTGCATACCGACAAAGAAAGACCAACGCCAGTTTGGCGCTCGCACTCAATCAATATGCTGACCGGGGACGGCAACCGCCACAAACGGCCTCAACATAACCCAGGGGCTTCATCAAAGGTTCTGCCTCGCAAGAAAAAGGCACGAAGTGACTGGCTTGATGACTCTCTTTCTCCAGACAAGGACCAAATCTATGATCCCCGACTATATGGTAGCATGATCACCTTCTGCGACGAAGATTTGCCAAGAGATGTCTCCAAACACAATGAAGCCTTGTACATCACTATTTGGCTCAACACCGTATCACTCCCTGGGGTATTGGTGGACAATGGATCGGCCGTTAACGTCCTTCCCCTCAGCATGATGCGGGCCCTACGCATCAATGAAAGGCACATGATCCCATCTACCCGGTCAATCAAGGCCTACGACGGCACATCTCGTCCCATCTTGGGGACGGTGGCTCTGGAACTCTGGTTCGAAACCCAAATGGTACCAGCAAAATTCCATGTAATGGACATCCCATCCGAATTCACAGCTCTGTTGGGACGCCCTTGGCTACATCACATGAAGGCCATAGCTTCCACCCTCCACCAATGCGTCAAATTCATTAACCGGCAGGGAGACCTTGAAGTCATAAGGGGTGACAGTTTCCTCATAGGGAACGAAGCCGAAACAATAACCAAGCGTGCCCGCAGCCAGGCTCTGGGGCTACCTCCTTCGAATCCACCCAGGGACTATCGGGACAACCCTCATCAGAAACCCCCAGAATCCGGTGATGCCAACTATGTCAACGCACTCAAGCGGGCAGACTCTGAAGAAGTTCGATACATCAAGTTCAATTGCCATTTCCAACATTTGGAGGCGTACTGGAAAGAAACACTGAATATCGCCATGATACGAGCACACAAACCTCCAGTCTCCAGTCACAGATTTGTCAGCATTCTCCAAACCCACTCTCTGACCCTGCCAAGCAAAGAGATTTTCGTGATAAAGGTCGACAAGCATCGTCATACTCGGTTCGAATCTATGAACGTCGTATGGGACGTCCTCCTCGAAGAACTACCCGCTAAGCCTTTCCGCTCGAGCATGGGGCATGAGATTTTTCCAGCAGCACACCAAGACGGAATACGTCCTTACATCTGGATTGAGAGGTCATACTGTGACGAGTTAGAATTCTCCAGAATTGAGGATGCGGCAGATCCGCAAGAAGATCCCTACATTCATATGCTCAGTTTTCAGGTGCCGGACCCGATTGATTCTGGTTCAGACGAAGAGATGATAGCAATGATTGAGGAAGGAGAACAGAAACAAGATAACCCCCGAGTCATGAGGCCACTGACAGCGATGCCATTAAGGAATTGGGAAACTCTCTCAGGCCCGTCCGCGACCAAAGAAGAAATGATCACCAAGCTTGGATTGGTCCCCCGTCCTTTTGTGTCAACCTTTGTAAAGTCCTCCGAGTCTCTCATTGTTGAGTTTGAGTCTCTCGAGTCGTCCGAGGGCCTTACGCCTGAAGACTACGAAATTGTAGCCAATGCTGTATTTCCCTTCGTTCTTAATGAAATGATGGACCTTTCTGAGTATCCCCTGATTGCCGCTTTAACTAATGATAAATTAACTAATAACTTAAAAATAGTTAATAATGATTCACTAGATAAAGAAGCAGACATATTAAACGAACAATATATCAAAGAAATCTTTAAGCAGGTTTTTCGGAAAGATGAAAATCGAGCCCAAGCTGCCGAAGAGATTTTGACGAGTGTGAATTTGAGAACTGCGGAAGAGCCTAAAGAGACGCAGATTGGTAGTTTCTTCGAAGGGAGTGAAAGGGACGCTCTGATTGAACTTCTAAGAGAATTCGTGGATGTATTCGCATGGTCCTATAAAGATATGCCAGGCCTCGATCCTTCCATAGTTGAACACCGAATACCGCTCGACCCAGAAGTCAAGCCAGTGAAGCAGAAACTAAGAAGAATTAAGCCCGAATGGTCCCTACAAGTGAAGGAGGAGATAGAAAAGATGCTCAGAGCAGGGTTCATCAGGGTCATTGAATATCCTACATGGCTTTCCAACATAGTAACGGTAACCAAGGCCAACGGAAAGATCCGATGCTGCATAGACTTCAGAGATCTGAACAAAGCTAGTCCAAAGGACGATTTCCCCCTGCCAAACATCGACATCCTGGTGGATTCCACAGCCAACCATGAGGTTAAGTCCTTCGTCGACGGTTTTGCCGGTTACAACCAAATCAAAATGGCAGAAGAAGATCAAGCCAAAACAGCCTTCACGACCCCTTGGGGCACATACTGCTACACGGTCATGCCATTCGGGCTAAAGAATGCCGGGGCTACTTACCAAAGGGCAGCTACAGCCCTATTCCATGACATGATCCACAAAGAAATTGAGGTCTATGTGGACGACATGATAATACACTCCAAAGGATCCGATGGCCAGCACTTTGTTGATTTGAGAAAATTCTTCGGTCGCCTCCGAGACCACAACATGAGACTGAATCCAGCCAAATGCACCTTCGGTGTTAGACGAGGCAAGGTGCTAGGATATATGGTGACGGAACGGGGAATTGAAGTAGACCCCCAGAAAATCAAGGCCATAGTCGAAATGAAACCACCTCGGACGCTGACAGAAGTAAAATCCTTCATGGGAAGACTGCAATACATAAGCCGCTTTGTAAATCAGCTGACCTCAATCTGCGAGCCAATCTTCAAGTTGATGAGGAAAAGTGCCTACGTAATGGACTCCGAATGCCCGGCTCGCTTTTGAACAGATCAAGGCGTACCTCGTGAATCCCCCGATTCTTTGCCCACCACATCAGCAAAAGCCACTATTACTATATCTAACTGTCACGGATACAGCAATTGGGGCTATGTTAGCTCAAGAAAAGAAAGATTCCAAGGTCGAAAGCGCCATCTATTTCGTGAGCAGAAAGCTTCAAGGGAGCGAACTCAATTACTCTGCTTGTGAGAAGACTTGCGCAGGCCTGGTCTGGGTAGTGGGAAAGCTGAAACACTACATGCAATCTCACCCGATACAACTCGTCTCAAAGTTAGACCCCATCAAATATCTGTTCGATAAGCCTTCCATCTCCATGAGGTTGGCAAAATGGTCGTTCTTTTTGGCTGAATACGACATCACATACGTGACGAGGAAATCCGTGAAAGGGCGTATAATGGCAGAACAGTTGGCCGATTTCCCAAGTGATGAGTCCCGGGGACCTGAACCTCAATTCCCTGATGATGGAATTTTTGCTTTAGAAGGAGAAAATCGCTGGCAGCTCTTCTTCGACGGGGCGTCAAACAAAAGGGGGAACGGAATAGGAATGCTTCTGGTCGATCCTACTGATGAACACACTCCCATAGCAGTGAGGTTGAACTTCGAGGTCACTAACAACGCTGCTGAATATGAAGCTTGCATAGCTGGGTTGGAGGCCGTCCTTGAAAGAAATATCAAAGAGTTGGAAGTGTACGGTGATTCTGCCCTCATCATCAACCAAGTCTCCAATAAGTGGAAGACCGTAGACCCGGGTCTACAGAAATATCACACCTATATGGAAGAGCTAGTGACTCAATTCAAGGAAATCAGCTTCCATTACCTGCCCAGAGATCGCAACAGATTCGCAGATGCCCTGGCAACACTAGCCTCCCTTGTCGAAATACATGAGGGAAAGTCTGTCAAACCATCCAGAGTTGGGAGAAGAGAAAACCCCGCTTATTGCTTTGAAATCGAAGCGGAAGCCGAACCGGACAATGACCCCTGGTACACCCAGATCTATCAGTACTTGAAGAACGGAGAGGCCTCTTTCAAAAATAAAGATGGGGAATATAAAGAAGGAATCAAGGCAAAAAACCTTTCAGCCTTGAAGCAGCTTGCCTCCCACTATGTTCTTTTGGGAAATATGCTGTACAAGAAGCGTTACCAAGGCCCCCTCCTGAGATGTATCGGCAAACAAGAGGCTACGGAACTCATGAAAGTAATACATGGTGGTACCTGCGGCCCCCACATGAATGCTCGAGCCCTAATGCAAATCATACTGAGAATGGGGTACTTCTGGATCTCCATGGAAACTGACTGTATCCAGTTCGTCAGAAGCTGTGACAAATGCCAGCGGTACTCAAATCTAAATCATTTGCCTCCTCACGAGTTATACTGCATGACAACCCCTTGGCCTTTCGTCACTTGGGGAATTGATGTCATAGGCAAAATCACACCATCAGGCAGCAACGGCCACGAGTTCGTCCTGGTAGCAGTGGATTATTTCACCAAATGGGTTGAAGCAAAATCCTACAAGGTCCTCAACTCAAGGAAAGTAGCCCTCTTCATCAAAGAAAACATCATATGCAGATACGGGTTGCCGGCCGAAATCATCTCCGATAATGGATCCCACTTTGAAGGGGAATGCGACAGGCTGCTGGCGGAATTCAGAATAACCCGTCACAAGTCATCTCCCTATAGGCCCCAAACCAATGGAGCCGTCGAAGCAGCAAACAAGACTCTGGAAAACATCATCCGGAAAATGACTGTTCGAGGTCGAGATTGGCCCGAGAAGCTACACCTGGCACTCTGGGGCTACAGGACATCAGTCAGAACGGCAACAGGGGAGACACCGTTTGCCCTCACCTATGGGATGGAAGCCGTGCTCCCAGTCGAGTTAGAAATCCCCTCACTCCGTGTGCTGTTGGAAAGCCAGATCAACGAGGTCGAATGGCTCCAAAGTCGCCATGATGAATTGGCTCTACTAGATGAACGCCGATTGAAGGCCATGGAACACATCCGAGCCTACCAATGGAGAATGGTCAGGGCTTTCAACAAGAAAGTGAAACAGCGGGAGATTAGGGAAGGTGATCTCGTTTTAAAAGAGAAGCCCCCAGTCCGTATCAACCCGCTTGGCAAATGGGAGCCTGTCTGGGTCGGGCCATATGTTGTCCAGAAAATCTTCTCCGGAGGAGCCATGCAACTTACAGACCTCGACGGAAATCCTTTTGTACACCCAGTGAATGGTGACAAGCTGCGCAGATACTACGCGTAAAACACTGAGTCAAAAAAAAAACAAAAAAATATATATATAAAAAAAAAGAAGAGTGCTAAAAGAGTAATACCCAACTAGGTTGAAAACCCGAAAAGGGCGGCCTAGGTAAAAAACAGGGTTGCACAAAAAAAAACAAAAAAAAACCGGGTCGAACTACGAAGACCTGAGCCCTTATGTTCGAAGGGAACGTAGGCAGCCGAAAACGGTTCGGTCTAAAATACAAATAAAAGACATACATTGATCAGACCATGAAAGCGTCTCGAAAAACTCTAAAGCAATTCACATATTCATTACAGTTAAAAGCTTTTTGATGAGTCTAAGCTCGGTTCATTCCTACAACTGGCAACCTGCTAAAAGAAAACTAATATACATAATCAAACTAATGTGTCTGCTACAACAAGAAAGGGATACTCGGAAAACTCAGAATCACTCCAAGCCACTCGTACTGGCATCCCCTCTCTTCTTCCCCCTTCGGGTCTTCTTCCTCTGAACAGGAAAAATGTCGGTCTTCCTCCTACCAAGCTCTGGTGTAGGGACAGGATCTATCAAACCAGCCTCTGTCAGGGCCTTAGTAGCCCTAGCGTCATCTCTCATCTCCTGTAGCCTAGCTGGTAGCATAGGAGTCCTCCTCTCCTGTCTCTTGACATAAGCCTCATAGTCGGTCACAGTATCTCCGCTCCTGTCGTGAGGGTTGGCCCTCGCCTCGGCCCTCCTCCTCTGAAACTGTCAGGTCCTCCGCACCCACAATGGCCTCACGCCGTCTCAAAATAGCCATCTGAGTCTCCCCCAAATGCCTCTCGTACCAATCCAGGTACCAAGTGGTCAGGAACACAGGTCTCGAACGCCTGAGGATAACCCGAGGAGGAAAGACGTCATACCTCCATACTCGGGAAAGAAATGGAAACACCGAAGGATCATCCATAGAAGCAGAAGCCACCACCCTAGTGGCTATATCATCAAAGCGAACCTGCTCCAAGCCGAACTGTCTCAGAACCAAAGCCGGAATGTAAAAGCTGGACTGAGAAAGCCCCGGAAGTATAACCACATGAGACCCATCCTGAAGTACTCTCCGAGTCTCCACCTGCCAATGAGGCACCAACCATCTGATATCTTCAGTCTGGCGACCAGCCATCCAACGCTCCCACGAGCCCTGATCATCAAAATCCACAGAAACCCCTCTCCTGGCAAATGTCCAAGGCTTGATCATATCCGAAGTTTCTCGAAGAACCCCCAGGCGTTCCATCAGCCACAGGGTCAAGAGAAACGGGCTACCCCCGTGCATATACCGCCTCCCGGTAGCTAACCTGATGAGAGCATGAAAAGTCTCCCCCAGGATCAAAGGTATAACATCTCTGCCCAAACGACAGTGAACCACTACATCCAGCAGAGTCCGATGACAAATCCCAAAAGAGTAGACCATAAACAAGGTCCCAAACATGCAGAGGGCATCCCAATAGGCATCATCAATCAAGCCTAAGCCCCTAAATCTATCAGGAAGACCAGAAATATCAAAATGATCGGGACTACGGATCATACCTTGCGCTTCCTCCGGGGAAAGATGAAGAAGGTTGCACAACCTATCAACGAAAGAAGCCCCTCCAGGCAAAGGAACCGCAATCTCTTCCACCTCCGGGCCACCAAGTAAAGCCCGAAATTCTTCAACGGTCGGGACCACTTCATTGTAAGAAAGGCAAAAGACATGCCTTCTAGTATCCCAAAATGAAGAAGAAGCTCTCAAGAGGTCATAGTCCGGAACCAATTCTTTGAGAGACCACAAGCACTTTACCTTGTACCTTTCTTCGAAAAATGACCTCCTCTCGTGCATAATCTCCCTACACCACTCCTTGAACTTTTCAAAGAACAATATTTGCTCTTCCTTGGACAATTTTGGGAAAAATTTGGACATTTCCATGGCTTTTTTGGCTTTCCTCTCGAATTTCCAGTGATTTTGAACTGGAGAAGACGAAGTTTCAATGGCATTTATGGACCAAACCAGATCCAACCACCGAAATAAATGAACCCTGTCAGATGTCGAACCCATCCGCGCGGACGGGATTGTCGCCAAGAAAAAAAATCTGCAGCAGCTCAAACTGCTGCACAACGGAGGAATATTTTCATCCCAGCTGCTCGAACCTTGTGCAAAACCTGCCCAAACAGTTCATATACCAAACACTCACACCCTTGCCAAAAAAACCGGGGCTCATGCAACAGTGCATTCATACAACATTGCATTCATGATAGATAAAATAAAATAAAATCCTAAATTATTACATTCCAAAAAAAAAGAGTATGCATAAAAAAATCAGCATTCTGTCAAAAAAAAATAGGTACGCCTCGTAAATCGGTCTCGAAGATCGTCGCCGAATCCCTGGCCGTGGCGCTTTCCCCCAATCCCTCTTGCGGCTCGGGCCCGCCTCCTCAGTAGCCATGAATATCTCGGACTCGTAATCGTCCTCGTCTCCGGAGGAAGGCTCGCCTGGGACCAACCTAAGCACACCCCCGATACGGCAAGCCAAGATCCGCAAAGAAGTCGTATCCGAACGAAAATGCATCGGATTCCCGGACGTGTGAAGAAGACCCACCGTGATGCCAGACATGTCCCTGTCCATACGGATCCCCGAGAATGACGTGGTCCGAGGGCAACACCACACTGGGATCTATGAGAGGAGAAAGAGGAGTCTCGGAAGAAGGCTCAGAAGGAATAGGGGAAGTCTCCCGCTCGACAGGCGCCGGCTGTGCTCGTCTCCTCCCCGCCCGAGAAGACCCACAAATAACCATATTCTTGATAAACCTCTTGGCCCCGATCACCTGATTCGTCAGCTTCTCCACCACCTTGGCCGGGAACTGCACGGAGACAAAAGCGTCAGAGATAATTAAGGCGAAAGATGATGACAGGAAAGAAAGGAAAAGACAGAAGCAAAAAAAAAAAGGAAAAGGAGAGGCCATACCTTCATATCCGGACGAGGCCGGAAAGCTCGTGGAACCCGATCGTGGACGTGGATCTGTACTCGCCGACCCCGTCCTGGACATACGAAAAGCTCGATCGAGGGTACCGCACAATCCCCAATCCCTCTCTCTCAAGAACCTGAGGCATCCTCAGCCTCCACAAGACAAATCGCGAGTACTCCTCGATCGCCACGAACCTCGAGTGGTGCTGGCCACCTCGATAATCATCCCAGGTCTTCGAGTTCTCACTCGGATGCATCATGTCAGCAGGAGGCTCCACCGGAGCCATCGCAGGTGCACCCACGCCATGTTGGCGCGTCACTCTCTCCCCCAGATAATACACGTCACAGGTCAATCCTCTCAGGATCCTCCGCTCCACGGTCCATCTCTCGGCACCCTTCGCCGCTTCCACATCGAAGCGGTCCTGTGGGTAAAATATGATCCCCTCATCTGTCTCAGCCCTCGTCAAAGGCAGGCAATCCGAGTACTTGAAGGTCGTGCGCCCCCTAGAACCTTTCTTCTCCCGGGCATACTTGGACCAAGAAAGCATGGCCGAATACGCCCCGATGTACTCCGCCGGCTGCCGCCACATCGTGACGTGAAAAAACTCCAGAGCCCATACCTGCGAAAGGTAAAGATCAAATCAATTAAGTACGAAAAAGAATACGTGCTTAAAGAAAAGAGGGAAAGCAAAAAAAAAAAGCTTGTACCTCCAGAGGGAACTCGAAGCACGTCAAAGAGCTGACAGCCTTTCGGCTATATCGATCCAGAGCAAAATATAGCTCTGCCAGCCCTGCCTCTCCCCAAGATAACTCTCCAGCCATCCCCACATCCTCCAAGGATCTCACCAAAGCAAAAACAGCCTTCCCCTCGGCATGTCCAAATAGCGTGCTCGAAAAGGCAAACCATAAAAAGGCCCTAGCAATCTGCTCAGCGCCTATCCTCTCATCCCCAGCCTCGTAGCTCCCAATACTCTCCACGATCTTCCCATGGACCACAGTGTACTCCATCCCCATCCCCTTTTTGGGAATAGGGGAAAATCCTAGAAGGGCCTGCAAATCCAGATCACTGTAGCCGTCTCTCCACTCAATGCTCCGTCCTTTAAAGGACAGGCCCGTAATCGCAGCGTAGTCAGAAGGTGTGACCGTGGCCTCGCCCCAGAAGAAATGGAATGTGTGGGTCACGTCCCACCAATGCTGTGCCAAAGCAAAGATCAGGCCCTTACTCTTGGGAAACTTGACCAACCCCCTTAAGCACTCGATGAACTCGTACAATCCAGTCTCAATGACGATCTGTCTAGGACTCATCATCACTCCTCTGCCCAAAACCGGAAGCTGGTCCCACAAGTAAATCACAGACTCCACTGATCCCCGAGTCTTCATCTTATTCAGCTGCTCCGTCACGAAATTGTTTCCGCCCTGCAATAAAAAAAAAGAGGGAAACAAAAATGTCAAAAAAAAAAATCTGCATTTGGCATTTGCATTCAAAAAGCATACACGTGCATCATAAACATGATGTTTTGCAGAAAATCGGGCAGCATAACGGCATACAACTAACCTAGCCCCATTTTTCTCGCACAAAAGAGTTTTTCAGTAAATACCATTCATACATGAAGAAAGCATGTCAATAATATCGAGTCAACGGAATGAAAAACTCCGTCCCATTTTTGCATAAAAAGCAATCTTTCACAAGGAATCAACGGAAGCGAAAATCCGTCCCACCTTTCAAAAAAAAAATCCTATGCATACATACATTCATCATCTCATTGCAAAAAAAAAATTTCCTACATACAAAAAAAAAGAGTCCGTCCCGGATTCGGGCGAATTTTTATCATCTCATATTTCAAAAATGGCAAAATGCCCATTCTTTTCAAACACAATGCATACACTCATGCAAATCTCAATTTCAAATGCCAAGAACATCATTTTCAAATTTCAAATCACAATTTTCGAATTTTCAATTACAAATTTCGAAAAAAAAAATGGCGAAAATGCCAATTCTTTTTCCAAACAAAATGCATATTTGGGTCACCCATATACTCATTACAACATGCAAATCATCAAAGCCAAGATTCAACACCAAGAACATTAATTTTCGAAAAAAAAAAAACCACCAAAAATCAATTTCAAACAAAAATCAACAAAGGAAGTGAAGAGATTCGAAGTATACCGTTCGGAGACTCGGATCAGTGGCCCAATGTTGCCACGCATCGGGGTATGGCTCCTCCGCAATCGATTGCGAAAGTGTGTAATGCCTCCTCATCCTTACAAGTTCTAATCGCCTCTCCGCGACCGGGCCACGTCCTTGGCCTTGAATGGCTACTCCCGCGTGTTCCATTGCTCGAAAAATCAAAGAAAACGGAAGATTTTCGAAGCTTTTCTTGGCTAACAATGGCTTCTCCTCGGTTTTCTCTCTCTGCTCTCGAAAACTGAAAAGAAAATATGAGGGAGAAGGAGAAAGGGGGCGGCCCCTCATTTAAACCTGTCAGGGCTTCATTAAGCTCCGCGCGGACAGGAATGAAGGGTCAAAAAGACCATTTTGCCCTTTAAAATTCCAGGACTCTGCAATTTAGTCCTCAACTTAACAGAGTTAACCAAAGTTAACCCCCTTTCAAAGGAACCTTCACGGCAGTCAAACGTAAGTCCGATTTCTCCGAGAAAGCTAACGGAATCCCGTTTCTTTCATCAATTTCATCAACGGCAGTCAAACGTAAGTCCGATTTCTCCGAGAAAGATAACGGAATCCCGTTTCTTTCATCAATTTCATCAACGGCAGTCAAACGTAAGTCCGATTTCTCCGAGAAAGATAACGGAATCCCGTTTCTTTCATCAATTTCATCAACGGCAGTCAAACGTAAGTCCAATTTCTTCGAGAAAGCTAACGGAATCCCGTTTCTTTCATCAAAATCATCAACGGCAGTCAAACGTAAGTCCGATTTCTCCGAGAAAGATAACGGAATCCCGTTTCTTTCATCAATTTCATCCACGACAGTCAAACGTAAGTCCGATTTCTCCGAGAAAGCTAACGGAATCCCGTTTCTTTCATCTAAATCATCAACGGCAGTCAAACGTAAGTCCGATTTCTCCGAGAAAGATAACGGAATCCCATTTTTTTCATCAATTTCATCCACGGCTGTCAAACGTAAGTCCGATTTCTCCGAGAAAGATAACGGAATCCCGTTTCTTTCATCAATTTCATCAACGGCAGTCAAACGTAAGTCCGATTTCTCCGAGAAAGATAACGGAATCCCGTTTCTTTCATCAATTTCATCCACGGCAGTCAAACGTAAGTCCGATTTCTCCGAGAAAGATAACGGAATCCCGTTTCTTTCATCAATTTCATCAACGGCAGTCAAACGTAAGTCCGATTTCTCCGAGAAAGATAACGGAATCCCGTTTCTTTCATCAATTTCATCAACGGCAGTAAAACGTAAGTCCGATTTCTCCGAGAAAGCTAACGGAATCCCGTTTCTTTCCTCATTATCATCAACGGCCGTAAAACGTAAGCCCGTCTTCCCTAGCAAAGGCTAACAAAATCCCCAGCGAAGTTGACGGAATCCCGTTTCTTTCCTCATTATCATCCACGGCCGTAAAACGTAAGCCCGATTCTTCTCCAACGAAATCCCGAGCAGCTTTCGAACTACGATTGGCTTGATTCCTTTTAAGGATACGTAGGTAGCCTACCATAGGTCCAGCCACTAGACCAAAATGGTCATCCTTTCCCTCGGCAGCAGACGAATGAAGTCCACCATAGGGAAAACATTTCAAATCAAGGTTTGAGGCACCTAAAACGCCATCTTCAAGGTCTGAGGCGCCTAAAACGCCATCATCAAGGTCTGAGGCACCTAAAACGCCATCATCAAGGTATGAGGCACCTAAAACGCCATCTTCAAGGTTCAAGGCACCTAAAACGCCATCATCATCCAGGTCCGAGGCACCTAAAATGCCCTCATCACAAGGTCGACGCCTCAAAATAGTCACTCCAGGGTCAACATCGAAAGACCCGAACTACGACTGGCTTGATTCCTCTTAAGGATACGTAGGTTGCCTATCGTTAGGTTCAGCCATCAGACGAAAATGGTCATTCCTATCCCCAGCAGAGCGGATATACAATTTCAGCCACCAGACCAGAATGGTCATCTCTTATCCCCAGTAGAGTTTCTCTCAGCAATCGGCTGCAGAACTCGCTCACCAGGTTGACGCCTCAAAATAGTCATTCCAGGGTCAAAGACCCGAACTACGGCCGGCTTGATTCCCATTCGGGATACGTAGGTAGCCTATTGCTAGGTTCAGCCACTCGATCACTTGATCACCCTGTCAAATGCGGAGCCTTACTCTTATCGACGACCCCGCTTCCTTCGAAAGCACCGTCGCCGAGGGGCTACTGTAAGTGCTCCAATTTGAGTTGTTAGTATTTTCGTTAGAAAATTAACGAAAGTCCTAACATCCCTAACATTTCTAACAATTCCTAACATTTCTAACCAAGCAAGGGTAAATTAGGGATTACTATTTGAGGTTAAACCAAGAAAAGAATCTCAAAAAAGCAAAAGAATTGTAAAATCCCGAAATGGAAGCTGCACAACAATGACCGGTTGCTTGTTTGACAAAAATATTCTTCCTGTCCAAAGCCTGGAGCAGCATTTAATGCACCAGGCACGATTACAATCGGATCCGCGCGGACACGACTAAGTTCCCAGAATGCCTATAAATTGAACCCCTCAGTTTCATTTCAAAGGAGCAACAACACAATTCACAGCTGCACCTTGGCGAAAATACTTGAGAAAATAGTGAGAATTCCCTTGAATTGTCACTCTTTTCTCTTGATTATCTTCCCAAATCACAAATCATCAAACACTTTCAAAATTCAAAAATCAAACACAAACACTAAAGAAGATATGTATAACCTCCTTCTCCTTACCCTAAATCTCTCTCATCCATGCATGCATCTCATACTTTGAAGATGTAATTTGTTCATTTCTTGCCCTAGATCCAAGAGGATCACCATGGAAGTTCATCTCCATGGATGATCCTCCACAAGGATCAACATTCCTTTTAAAGTGTCTTTACTTACTTGCAAACACATTTTCAAAATCCTAAAAATCATTTTCATACACAAAATCTTTCTTTCAAAGGATAAAATTCCCCTTCCCAAGCAAATGAAATGCTTGAAGTCCTAATGTACCTCAAGGATAGCTTGATATAGTAGATCACCAATAAAATGTTTAGTGATCACTAATCGAAGCTTAGGGAAATGGGGACAAGCATGGATGCCAAACCCCTTTTAAAATCATGTTTTTCTTCAAGAGGAAGTTGCTGTCCAGTAGCCTTTCTCTAAGACCTCTGTCCACGGTCTAATTTTTTGGACATAGAAGAACTTGGAATTTGGTGTTGACTGCAAAATAAATTTTGTAGCCAACATCCATACCTTTCCAAACATATTTTTACTTTATTTTTTACGTGAGTAAAACTCCCTTTTTCAAATTATCTTTTAAAAGTCAGTTCATCAGTCTCTGGAAACCCAGATTTCATATCTGAGATTTCCAGAAGGTTTTGGTCCACCAAATCATCTCCAAAGGGAAAAGTTCTTTTACAAAAATCCTATTTAAGGTGTTTTGAACAACTTTCATTCTCGGACTTTCCCCATATTCTGAGATTTTTAAGCCCTTAAACCTATTTTAAAATCAAGTGTCCACTGCCTTTTTCATTCTGGCGGAATTGGTTTTCAACTTCAAAAAATCTTTTAAGTACCAAACCTCAACCCAAAAATCATACCAAAAATCATGGGACTTGTTTAAGGTCTAATAAAGAGTTCCCAATTTTTAGTTTTCTCATTTTCAACTTATTTTGGCCAAAGGAACACACACACACACACACATAAATGGTTTTTAAGCTTGGAAGACTCGTTTTACGAGGCATTCCGGGTGAACACTAACGTTCTTCCCGGCGTGTAACGTGACCTCCGAACCCAAATCTCTAATCTCGGGCATTTTTCAAAGTTTTGGCCCTTAAAATAAAAATGGCGTGGCGACTCCGTGTTTTTTTCGATTGATTTTCAAAGAAAAGAAAAACACCCAATCTTTCGGGAAAATGGCAACATCGTTACACCCGTGCATCCCGACATTAAATTGTACTCAACACACGTTATCACACGTAAAAGTACAACTTTCCTCAAAAATGCACTTTTCGGCACTTTTCGAGGGCGTTTCGGACATTTTCCGGACAATTATTTAAAAAAACGGACAAATCCGAGAATAACGAGACAAAATCCCTAGCCTAGGTGAGTCACAGGGACACGTGGCACGCATGCCAAGCCCCACAAATCAACATCAATCAAATTCGAGGGTGAAAAGACCAAAATGCCCTTGATTTTGAATGACTGGCCGTCCGGCCTATTTTACATCAAAAATCAGAATACCCATCAAGTCCTTGGAATTTCCAAAATACCCAAAAACCTCCCAAATTGAGCCCTAGGCCGGCCTGTTTTGCATTTTCACCCTATAAATACAAGGGCTGTCATTTGTAAAAAAAAGGAGAAAAACATTAACCCTCTCCCTCAAAAGCTCATGGCCCTAGGCAGTTCTACCCCCTCCCGAGCCTCGTTTTGTCTCGATTTGCGTGAAATGCCATTTTCCGACCAAACACGAACAAAAAAACCTCGAAACACCTTTCAAAACACCAAAATCGTATCCCGTATATGTAAACCGAGTCAAAGAGTCAACCCCTAGTGATAGGTAAAACTCTCTCTCTCTCTAAAACTCGTTTTGCCTCGATTTACGTGTCAACCGCTATTATCGTGTCGGTCGAAACTTTCGAAATGTAGACGTAACGCCGTCTACGGGGTTCGATACGTTTTACCCCAAAATCATCTTCTCTCCCGTAAGAGAAGTAATTTCGGGTTAAAACGGCATTCCGGCCCTCTTTTTTACGTTTATGTTATTTACGGTCCGGATCGTTTGATCCATCGATTTGCACATTTACCGTCCTAACCGGTTGGTTCGTGATCGTCATTTACTATGTCCGGATCGTTTGATCCATCGATATCGTCATTTAATTTATATGCCTTTACAACTCCGAGCCGTTTGGCTCGTCGATCGCACTTTTACCGTCCGGATCGTTTGATTTCGTTGATACCGCATTTTAAATACTGTCATTTACAAGTCCGAGCCATTTGACTTGTGATAGTATTTACTTATAAAATTCCGAGTCACAAAATGACTCGTTGATCGCATGTAATTTAAATACCTATTTTCATAAAATTGGTAACAATGGAATGCCCGGTTCAAAACCGGAGTTCGTCATTCGAACTCCTTTTCAAAAAATGCGCAAATCGACGTTTGGCATCCAAACTCTCATTTTCAACTCAAAAACCCGACGTTTAACATTCAAACGCTCCTTTCATTAAAATCAACATTTGGCATTCAAACTAAAGATTTAAGCTCGTCCTCGAACGCCGTTTTCAAAATAACTCAAAACCGACGTTTGTCATTCAAACGCTCGTTTTTTCATCATAAAATCAAAGTTTGTCACTCAAACCAAGATTAAGATTGACATTCAAGCCCCCTTTTCAAAATGCAACTCACACACACACACGCACACAATTTCGAGAAAGGTAGAAAGACTCGTCATACGAGGCGTTTCGGGTGATCTCACTATACTCTTCCCGAAACGTAATGTGACCTCCGAACCTAACAATCTCTGGTACAAAAAAGCCATTTTTAAAGTTTGGGCTCATAATACAAAACTTCACATTAAATCCATTTTTAAAGTTTGGGCTCATAATACAAAACTCCACTTTTTCAAAGCCGTTTCCAAGTTTTGGCTACCAATTAAAACGACACCCCACTTTTCTCAAACTCAGCCATTCTCAACGTTTGGGCTCATAATATAAAACCGCGTGGTAACTCCTCCCTCTCTTCAGAAGCGAGGTCCAAAGTTTTTTTTTGCGAAATGGCCGCTCGCCGCGTCCCCCCCCCCATGCGCGATCCGGGTAATTTCAGTCTCCCTCCTTCCTAGATCAGGAGTCCTCCCAGTTGGGTCAAGCAACCCAGTCGCTCTCAGAGCTTCATTCACCCGTGCCTCGGCTCGGATCTCCTCCCTACAAGTCTGTAAAAGGGGACCTCTCCCCGCCAGTCTGTCAACTCTAGTCCCGTAGTCAAACAAAGCGTCTCCCGTGATATCTCAAGGGTTGACCCAAGCTTCTGCACTCATAAGGTTGTAGCCATGTCATTCCAGCCCAGCAAAGGCTCCTGCCTCATCCCGAACTTCCTAAAACGAGCGACGGAATGTAGAAAAAGGACTGAGACAGCCCCGGAACTCTGACAACATAGGAACCTTCCTGAAAGGCCCTCCTAGTCTCAACGCCCCAATGAGGAACCCACCAGCGGATCTGATGCGTGCCAAGTCGAGCCATCCACCTCTCCCAAGCAGACTGATCCATATCCAAGACAAGAGGTCGCTGAGCAAACGTCCACGGACTAAAAGATGTTAGAAGCACAGGCATTGCTTAAAGTCTCTCTCGCAACCACAAAGTGACCAAAGCAGGGGCTTCCCCCGCACATGAACCGGTCCCCCAGCGCCAAGTGATCTATGCCATGGAAATTCTCCCCCAAAACTAAGGGAATGATGTCCTCACCGGCCCGGCAATGGCCTGCCACATCCAACAAACACGTCCCAGGAGACATCACTCCGCCGCCGCTCATGAAACTGTCAAAGCTGCTTCAGCCCCTAATTGCTCAGAAAACCTGCCAAAGCTACCTCAGCCTCCACTAACCACAAATGCATTCCCTGTCACGACCCTAAACCTAGGCACCATTTTGGTCACGTGTTGAGCACGTGGGGTTGGGATGCGTAGCATTTTATTTTACGCATTCCATAATAATTGGTATTTTTATGTGTTAGTGTTAGCATTTTAATAATTTGTGTGATATTCTAAGTATATTAATAAATTAATTGTAATTATTTAAGGTCTAAAAAGAAATAAATAATAATTGGGTAGTTGAGTTTTTATTTATTGAAATGTAAAGGAAGATTTTAAAAGATTGAGGCAATTGGGTTAAAGTGAGGGCCTTAGGTGTCAATAGTGGGACTTAAGGCAAGTCAGGGAAATAACCCAAATCTTGGAGGGCTAAATGGTAACTTTAATGTATATAAATCCTTCTTCCTTCTTCCACGGCATTCCAGTGAGTTCGCGAGAAAGAAAAAAGAAAAAGAGAGAATCCATTTCCTCCGTTCCAAAAATACTTTGATATTATATCTTCCCAAAATTCTTAAAAATCAACCGTTAGTCCGTTTTGCGATCCGACTGCGGCAAAGCGATCAGGAAGGCGAGGAGAACATTTGGAGCCGATCAAATCAATTTTTCATTTCGACATATTTTTTAGTAAGTTATTATGATTCTTTTTGAATAATTGTTCATATTAAAATAAATGATGATATTACGTATTTTAGATGATATTTGGTATTATGGGATCGATATATTTGGCGTTTGATAAATTTCGAATTTATTTGGGGTTGTAGGAATAAAAAGGAAAGGTGGATTGGTTGATGATTATGATGAGATTTGACTGGGAATGAGAAAGTGGAGATATATATGGCGTTATCGTGTTATATTTATGGTTATTGGGATTTTGGTCAATTTTTATAGCTTTGGAAATAACTAGGAAAGTGGGGTTTGAAATGAATATGGGATTGTCGGGTCATTTTACATGGTGGGAAAAAAACAGGAAAGATTCTACATAAAACATGATATTAGGTGTTATAAATGAACTCGGTAAAGGTTGAAACTTTTATTTAGGTGCTTAAAAATGAAAAGAAAACGCGTTGGGTTGAATTAGAGCTTTAGATGTCATGGCCTTAGGAAATTGGTTGGAATTGGTGGCGTAAGTGTTTAATGGTTGTTGGGATTCCTAGAACCATTTAGTTAAGTTGGAATGATCATATGAAGCTCAATGGTGTTACAATGTGTTTTAAATGTTATGTGAAAATGTTGGATCACTTGGCTTGACTTGAAAATGGAGGGAAACTAGTTTGGGATGGATGAGTAGGTAAAGAGTGAGATTATGGTTGGTGTGAGTTGCAAGGGACGGTGGATATGTTATCGGTTATGGAGTGAGTATGATTTTGGTTTATAAATGGTATAGATATTTATTTGGGTGGTTTGGCCTAGCTGGGAAATGAGAAAAATTGGTTTGGTTTTGGTTTGGCAACTGATGTTCAACATCAGCAACACTTCTTGTGTTGGGTACGACTCGTGCCCTGTAGCACGAGTCGTGACCCTCAGATTGGAGTCTTGATTCACAGTCGTGAGAATTTGGGCAGTCGTGCAGGGGTTTGCCATGACTCGTACCCTGGAGCACGAGTCGTGCCCAAGACTGGTTTGGGGTATAAATTTCAAACAACTTGGAACCTAAGCAATCTAGTTCGGATTTGGTCCTTCCTTAACTATAATCCTAGAGCAACATTAGTACTCTACAATGGCGTTTTAAATAGACCAAAATGATATTGGGAAAGTCCTTAAATCTTGCTTTGAAATTGGTTAAAAGACTTGACTCAAAAAGTAATCAAAGTAATAAAACATGGTAAATGATTATGTAAACTTTATAAAAAGTGTTCAATGGTATGACAGGGATATCTAGGGCCTACTTGATTTACATTGGGCTATTTGAAATCACTTATTCATGTATACTAGTTTATTTAGTGCATGAAATAAATGTAGTACTACGTTATTGGTTTGAACAGGAGTATTAAGACCCTGCTAGTGAATTGTTGCTATTCTATGATGTTAAGTTATATGTGGCATAATATCATTAGATTTAGCATGTGTATGCATACCCTGTGATGGACTATTATGACTCAATAGTGTTTATATATATGTTACACTATGTGAGGTATAAACATGAGTAGTTGTACCATGTTATATGTGGTTAAACATGAGTAGTTGTACCATTTTATATGTGGTTAAACATGAGTAATTGTGCCATGTTATATGTTGATAAACATTAGTAGTTGTACCATGTTATATGTGGTTAAACATGAGTAATTGTACCATGTTATATATTGCTATCCCAATGTGTGGATTTGACTTCAAGTAACTGTTATGTGCTTGAATGTGATATGTGTTTGATATCAGCTGATATTTCGGGGGTATAATGGAATACGACCACTTATGAGAAGTTGTAACATAAGGTGCTCGGGTTTCATTATACATGTGACCGTTTCCACCCCACTGTAGCCACAGTTTGGGGCTCAGTTACTATGGATATGCTTAAGCAGTTCATAGGATACTGATACCTTACATGGTTCCCTGAAAAATGTGTCTTGTAAGGCGTGAATATGCCTAAGCAGTTCAAAAATAAAGAGGATGTATTCCCATGTAGTACGACTTATTGTTCAGATGGGAAAAGGTAAGGTCAGGTAACGTAATGTGTTTACAGCTTTCCAAATGTGACATTGAGCAACTTGTTTATGTGTTGCATTCTTATATGGCATATTGCTGCATGCATAATAACTTACTGAGATTCTTTTTCACCCCTTCTCCCTTTAATTTTTTTAGATTCAGTTGAGATAGGTAGACCAGACCGGTGAGGTCGGGAAGGAGTTTGGACCGTCTTTTGAGTTATCAGGGTGTGTAGTGTTTGGGAGTTGGGAATAAGGTGTGATTGTTATTATTTTTGGGAAAAAGTTGTGTATAAAGTTTTATAAATATTTTCAGTTGTAATGTTGTAAATCAAACAGGTCACTATTTTTAAAGCAGGTTGATATCACCTCCTTGTGGAAAGGTCATGTCGTTTTATTTTCAAAAGTTTATTCGACTTTCAAATTATTTAAACAAAAAATTTATATTTAATAGGAGGTGGTTTGGGGACCCTCCAGCTGTGACACGAGTTTATAGGTCCCGGGGTTGGGGAGGCCCCACATTCCCAGCTCATGCGACATGCACAAAAAAATAAAATAAGCTAGCAACAATTACTAGGTCGGTCCCTGGAATCACAAATATGTCATTACATGTCAAATAAGATACTTTGCTAGACCAAATACAAGTGTTTTATTGCAGATACAAAATGTATGTTGCTCTACAAATACAAAACAAAAAAAAACATACAAAAGGAGTCCTACTCCGACTCATCATCATCAAACTCCACAAACGAGAAATTCGGCATCTCAGAAAACCCGGCAGTCACCTCCTCGTCATCAGGATACTGGATCCCCTCCTCAATCGAATGCTCAAAATACTCCGAAGGGTCAAACCCGGTGAAAGGATCAAAGAAGGGATGCGAGGACGAACTCTTACCCTGCGCGCCCGACGGAAGAAAGAACTGATGAAGGGTCTGCGGCCTCTGGGCCCCAGAAGATGTCCCCACATCAAAGTTGTGCCGCCCCCGAACCGGCATCTCAGGTTGTGGCCCTGGCTCAGCCCTCAAAGAAAGAGTATCCACAGACCTCCTCGAAGGCATCGGCTCAAACGCCGCCGAGCTCTGCAAAGATCCGTAGGACAGCTTCCCCAAGAGCTTCTTCGTGAAAGCCCTTAACCCCACATACCGGTGGGTCAACACATCCAAGGACCGCCCCGAGACCTGCACAGCAAACAGCCAAAGAAACGCTCAGCAAAAGAGATACGAGCATACTCGACAAAAGAGAAAAATACAGAAAAGATACCAAGATGGAAAAGAGTAAGCACACTCACCGGAGCATCCGGGTCAACCCGATAAGCAGCAGGACCATGCTCAGGGACGGGCACCATCACCCTCCTCCTCTAAGAGTCCCCGCGAACATACGTAAAGTTCGGCCCAGGCATCAGGACATCTGGATGACGTGATGAGACAGCCTGCCTCTCCCTCTCCAACACCTGCAGCATCCTCAGCTTCCGCCTAACAAAGGCCGCATACTCCTCACCCTCCAGGATGAACTCCTCGGCACTCACGCCGGCCTGGTACCTCTCATACTCCAGCACGTCCATATCAAGAGGACTCATATTATGGAAGGGCGGATCCCTCGGAGCCATTGGAGGCACACCTGCGCCATGCTGCCAGAATACCCTCTTCCCCAAGTACATGGAGTCACAAGTAAGACCTCGCAGAAGCTTTCGCTGGCGCATCACCCAGGGGGCACCCTCCAGCTCATCCTCATCATATCGAGTCCATGGGTACAGCTGAAACCTCTATGGACTGTCCCTCTCCAGGTATTATTGCACATCCTTATATGTGACAGTGACCTTTTCCCTGCTCGTCCTCCTCTTCCTCAAAGAGCGAGCCCAGCACAGCATGGCAGGATAACCGAACATGGCCTCGTCACATGGCTGGCACCGAAAGATCTTATAGCACCACGCCTGCAATAAAAAGAAAATAATGCTCAGAACAAGAAAGAAAAAAAAAGAAAAGGAAAACGGAGAAGTGACCAAGTGCTAAAAATAGCAATAAACTCATACCTCTAGTGCGAAGTCAAAGCACCCCAGGGAATTGACCGTACCCCGGCTGAATCGGTCCATAGCAAAATAGAGCTAGGATAAGCCCGCCTCGCCCCAAGGAATCTCACAAACCCTCTCCAATTCCACCAAGCTCTCCAGCAGAGGAAAAGGAATGGTAAAAGCGTGATTCGAGAACAAAGTCTCAGAGAGGGCAAACCACAGAAAAGAGCGCGCCAGCTGCTCCGCCGTCACTACCCCAGTCCCCCGGCTATAATCCCCGATGTTGGCGGTAATCTTCTCCTCCACATCATACCATACCCAAGCCCTTACGGGGATAAGGCGCAAACCCAAGCAGCTCAGCCAGCACCTCGTCGGACATCCTGTCCCACCACTTCATCGACTCCCCCTTAAAGGAAAGCCCGGTGATCGCCGCAAAGTCAGTAGGAGTCACCGTCACCTCTCCCCAGCTAAAATGGAAGGTATGCGTGGTGTCCCACCAGTACTCAGACAAGGCCAGGAAAACGCCCTTGTTCTTCTTCGTCTCTGCTATCCCGTCCAGGTTCTCCACGAACACGTTCGGCCTCGTAGCAATCACTAGCCTCCGAGGACTAGGCCTCCCATCCCGGGAAATATCAGGCAGGTTCCGCCACACCTCAACCACGGCCTCAAGAGACCCCCGCGACTTCATCTTATTCGCCTTCCCAGACGACGGCAACTCACCCTGCAGGTAAACACAGCAGAGGTACGTCAATAACAGTACTTAAGCAAATATACAAAGAATATATATATATATATATATATATATATATATATATATATATATATATATATATATATATATATATATATATATATATATATATATATGTATATATGTATACATATATATATATATGTATATATATGTATATATGTATATATGTATACATATATATATACATATATATGTATATATATGTATATATATATGTATATATATATGTATATATATATATATATATATATATATATGTATATTTATATATATGTATATATATATATATATATATATGTATATATGTATATTTATATATATGTATATATATATATATATATATATGTATATATATATATATGTATATACATATATATGTATATTTATATATATGTATATACATATATATATACATATGTATACATACATAAATCATAAAAGTCCGTCACGAAAACACGGCACACATTGCACATAAATTTCCCACACAAAGTCCGTCCCGACACGGCAATTTTAAAAAACAAAAGTCTGTCCCAACATGGCAATCTAACACAATTTTCTCAAAAGAGGGATTCGTCCCTACACGCCCATTTTTCACAAAATACGGCACACATTTACAACACAAAGTCCGTCTCAACACGACAATTTTTTCACAAAAGTCCGTCCCTACATGGCAATTTTTTCCCACAAAAATAGCATCAAGGTACAAGTCATCAAAGCATGTATTTCAAGGAGAGACACTTTATTTTCACGAATAAGAGCTAAACTCCACCTTTTTGAACAAAAATCACATACCCGCAATCCATATACACCCAATTTCAACATTTCAACATCAATTTCACAACATAAACATGGCAACAACAAAAGCCCCAAATATGCAAAAACTAAAAACCTAGTTCTAGCATACATCATTTCGAGCAAGAATCAAAACAAAATTTGATTTCTTACCTCCTTTACGGTTTTCCCCCGCAAGGTGTGCACCTCCCAATCCGGATACAACACATCCGGATTTATTGTTGACGGTGAGAAGGAAGCAAAATTCCTTTGAAGGTCCAACCTCCTCTCTATGGCCTCTCAGCTCCATTGACGACGACCTCGCCTGATTCTTGCCGCCATAATAGCAATTAAAATCAACCCATAAGAAGTCTCTCAAGAAAATTTGGATCAAATCAAGTTTTCTTTCTCTCTTTTTCTCCTTCTCCCTCGGCTGATGTTTGAGAAATGAAGTGGAATGGCGTCGCTGCAATCTGATTTTGACTTGGAAAAATCAGATTTCAAGAATGGACCACTTTACATGCAAAGTGAATCCGTGCGGGCCACTTTGCATCCCAGGAGAAATTCCTCTTTTGCCCTTATAATCTTTTCCCCTGGCCGTCCAAAGGTCATTTTCAACAGATTTAATGCAGTTTGATCCCTAAACCAACAAAGATAACCCTGATCGTCATCGTAAGTCTGAATCTCGCCCACTAAACAGCAAAACAAACCCTAAGGCGCAAACGCCTTCAAAACACGAATCCCAAGGAACAAACGCCTCCACACTCACAATTTCACCATCACCCGCATAAGTCACAGCCCGGAAAGCTTTAAATTATCTGGTACGGAAGACCGTATAAATTTCTCAAATCATTATCCGTAGCCCGGAAGGCTTTAAATTATCCGGTCCGGAAGACCGTATAAATCTCCCAAATCATTATCCGTAGCCCGGAAGGCTTTAAATTACCCGGTTCAGAAGACCGTATAAATTTCTCAAATCATTATCCGTAGCCCGGAAGGCTTTAAATTACCCGGTCCAGAAGACCGTATAAATTTCCCAAATCATTATCCGTAGCCCGGAAGGCTTTAAATTACCCGATCCGAAAGACCGTATAAATTTCTCAAATCATTATCTGTAGCTCGGAAAGCTTTAAATTACCCAGTCCGGAAGACCGTATAAATCTCCCAAATCATTATCTGTAACCCGAAAGGCTTTAAATTACCCGGTCCGGAAGACCGTATAAATTTCCCAAATCATAATCCATAGCCCGAAAGGTTTTAAATTACCCGATCCGGAAGACCGTATAAATTTCCAAAGCATCAACCTCAGTCAGAGGACATAACACGTCCTCATGCACGACACAACCTCAGTCAGAGAACATAACACGTCCTCATAACGATACAACCTCAGTCAGAGGACATAACACGTCCTCATGCACGACATCACGTCAGTCAGAGGACATAACACGTCCTCATGCACGACATAGCCTTAGTCAGAGGACATAACACGTCCTCATGCACGACATCACCTCCGTCTGAGGACATAACAAGTCCTTATGAACAACATCACCTCAGTCAGAGGACATAACACGTCCTCATACACGACGATGCACTCACACCCATTCCAAACTACGATCAGGCTTGATTCCCATACGGGATACGTAGGAATCCTATCAAAGGGTCCAGCCAATCGACCTAAACGATCACCCACAGGACACCGACACATCCACGCACAGAGTCTTAGTCAGAGGACATCACACGTCCTCATACACGACAACACACTCACCCCACACACGAACTACGATCAGGCTTGATTCCCGTACGGAATACATAGGAATCCTATCAAAGGGTCCAGTCATCTGACCTAAACGGTCACACCTCCGGGCACCGACACTTCCGCTCACCAACTCACTCAGGACATCACCACGTCCTCACAGCCAACCAAACACGATCACTTTCTCTCTCCCAACAAGCGATCCAGATCAGGACTCTTATCTTATCGATGACCCCACTTCCTCCATAAGTGACGTCCTCGAGGGGCTTCTGTAAGTACCCCAATCTGAATCGCTCCCCTTTCGACGCATGGGAAACACCGCGGACTCACACAACGTAATCCCAAAGACCCGTAACCTTCAAAAACCCCTAAAACCACCAACCAAACCAAGGTGGGACCTTTATGGGATAAAACAAGGTAAAAGGACTGTTTTGGAATTATGCAAAAATAGTCAGCCTGCATAAAGGTCCGCGCGGACCACTTTGCACCCAAACATGGTTCGCGCGGACCACTTTGCATATTTTCCATGGCTATAAATAGAGGGCTTCCCCTCTTATTTTTCTCACACCTCCCTTCTCTCCTCTCCCCCTTGCCTTCTGGCAGCCCCTCTCAGCCCTTAGAGGCAATCCCGGTCCCTTTTGGTTCCTTTCGGGGCCTTCCGTGCCCTTCCGAGGTGCTTCGAAGCCCCGCCGAGCGCTCTCGAGCCACCCTGAGGCACTCCTGAGGCATCCCAAAGCCTTGCTGGTCCATCCCGAGGCAATCTGGTCCATCCCGAGGTGTCCCGATCCATATCAAAGCCCTGCCGCCCGAGGCATCTCGAAGCAAGCCGAAGCTCTGCTCGAGTACAACCGATGAACCCGAGGCACGCCGAACCTCTGCCGAGTCAACCTAGCCATCCCGAAGCACGCCGAACCTCTTCTCGAGTACAACCAATAATCCCGAGGCATCACGGAGCTCTGCCCGAGTACAACCAACACTCCCGAGACACGTCGAACCTCTGCTCGAGTACAACCAACACTCCCGAGGCACGCCGAACCTCTGCCCGAGTACAATCAACAATCCCGAGGCACACCAAAACTCTTCCCGAGGACACATCTAGAACTCTCGAGGCACGCCGAAGCTCTGTCCGCAGATACTGGTACATCCCCGAAGAATCCCGATCCGTCCCGGAGCACTATTCACACTCAAACACTATTCTCAAGCAGAAGACAGACACAAAGCAACATTGGTAAGTTTTCCTTCCCAAACTATTGCAATTCATTTCAATACATAGCATACAATGTAGACATCATATTCAGCATGCATTTTTATAAGCACATACACACACACACAAATTTTAAAGAAAGAGGGGTATCGAAAGACTCGTGAATATGAGGCGATTTGGGTGAGCTCTGTTATTCTCTTCCCGAGGCGTAACCTGACCTCCGAACTCAAAATCTCATTACACAACAACAGTTTTTAAACAAGCCTTTTTTCAATATTTTGGGCTAAATCAAAACGGCGTGGTGACTCCTCCAAACAAACGCAGCGATACCTCCCGACTCGAATTACGAGATGACGGGTCCCGCACAGCCGGATTCGAGTAATTTCACTGCCTACATTCCCCTTTTACAAAAATGACTAAGGGGCTCAGGTCTTCGTAGTTTGACTCTAGTGAACTTGTTTGTTTTGTTGTTGTTTTTTTTTTTTTGTGCAACCCTGTTTTCTACCTAGACCGTCCTTTTCAGGGGTTTCAGCCTAGCTAGGTATTACTCTTTTTGCACTATTTTTTTTGTGCAACCCTGTTTCTGCCTAAACCGCCCTTTCAGGGTTTTCAGCCTAGCTGGGTATTACTCTTTTTGCACTCTTTATTAATTTTAAACATAATAACGACGAAGCTTGTCACCGTTGATAGGGTGAACGAAAGGATTGCCATTCAGGTCCGCAAGTTTCATTGCTCTTCCTGATAGTATCTTTTGTACCACATACGGGCCGATCCATACGGGTTCCCATTTTCCTAGAGGGTTGTCTCTGGTAGGGGGCTTCCTTTTCAGTACCAAATCTCCTTGTTTGATGTCCCTGGCTTTGTCCTTTTTGTTGAATGCCCTAGCCATTCGCCTCTAATTGGCTCGAGTATGTTCCATTGCTTTTAGTCTCCTTTCATCAAGCAGGTCGAGCTCATCATGCCGGCTGAGCAACCGTTCTACTTCATTGATACCGTTTTCCAAGAGAACTCTTAATGATGGAATTTCCAACTCTACAGGAAGCACTGCTTCCATTCCATAAGTCAAAGCAAAAGGGGTTTCTCCCGTGGCTGTTCTGACAGAAGTTCTGTAGCCCCAGAGTGCTAGATGTAGTTTCTCGGGCCAGTCACGATCGCGAGTGGCTAGCTTTCGGATGATTCTCTCAAGTGTCGTGTTTGCAGCTTCTACTGCTCCATTGGTCTGAGGCATGTACGGGGATGATTTGTGGTGGGTGACCTTAAATTCTGACAGCAATCTATCGCAATCTCCTTCAAAATGTGTCCCGTTATCCGAGACGATCTCGTTTGGTACCCCATATCTGCACATGATGTTCTCTTTGATAAACCTAGTAACCTTCTTAGATGTGAGGACTTTATAGGACTTTGCTTCCACCCATTTCATGAAATAATCCACTACCACTAACACAAATTCATGCACATTGCTTCCGGTTGGAACTATCTTCCCGATTACATCAATACCTAAAGTTGCGAACGGACAATGCGTCGTCATGCAGTACAAGTCATGAGGTGGGAGATGATTGAGGTTAGCAAACCGCTGGCACTTGTCACACTCTAGGACATGCTGAATATAATCTGTTTCCATGGAGATCCAATAGTAGCCCATTCTGAGGATAACTTGCATCAATGCTCTGGCATTCATGTGAGGACCGCAGGGACCATTATGGAATTCGCTCATTAGCTCTTTTGCTCTTTATTTGGTGACACACCGCAGGAGTGGTCCTTGGTACCATTTTTTGTATAGATCGTCTCCCAGAATGACATAGTGAGAGGCCAGTCGCTTCAAAGCCTGCAAACTTTTGGCATTGATGCCCTCTTTCAGATTACCTTCTTCGTCTTTGAATGCTGCTCCCCATTTTTGAGAAACTGGTAAACCTTATTGTACCAAGGTTCATTGGCGAGCTCAGGTCCTCTTCTTATTTCACAACAGAAGGCTGGTGTTTCCCTTCTACCTACTCTGAATGGTTTTACTGCCTTTCCCTTGGGGATTTCTACCAATGAGGCTAGAGTAGCCAAGGCGTCTGCAAATCTATTCCTATCTCTTGGTAGATAATGGAAGGTCACTTCTTTGAACTGCGCTGTCAATTCTTCCATATAGGCATGGTACTTCTGTAGGTGAGGATCCACAGTCTTCCATTTGTTTGAGACCTGGTTAATGATCAGGGTTGAGTCCCTATAAACCTCAAGTTCCTTGTCATTTCTTTCTAGGGCGGCTTCTAAACTGGCTATACAGGCTTCATACTCTGCTGCATTGTTTGTGACAGAGAAGTTCAGCTTGACGGCTATAGGCGTGTGCTCATCTTTAAGGTCCACCAACAACATCCCTATTCCATTTACCCTTTTGTTAGCAGCTCCGTCGAAGAAGAGTTGCCATCGATTCTCAGATTCAAAAGCAAAAATTCCTTCCTCCAAAAACTGGGGTTCAGGGCCTCGGTTCTCATTACTAGGGAAATTTGCCAGATGATCTGAGAGTGCTTGACCCTTGATTGCCTTTCTTGTTACATAATTGATTTCAAACTCTGCCAGGAAGAATGACCATTTTGCCAGGTGCATCGAGAGGGATGGTTTGTCAAAGAGGTACTTGATGGGGTCCATTTTTGAGACCAAATTCATCGAGTGAGCCTGCATGTAGTGCTTCAGTTTTCCGACCACCCAGACCAGTCCTGCACATGTCTTTTCACACGCCGAGTAATTGAGTTCACTCTCTTGCAGCTTTCGACTCACAAAGTAAATGGCATTTTCTACCCGAGAATCTTTCTTTTCTTGGGCCAGTATAGCCCCAACTGCCGTGTTGGTGACCGTGAGATAGAGCAGGAGGGGTTTTTGTCCATGCGGGGGGCATAGTATTGAGGGATTCACTAGGTATGGCTTAATCTTGTCAAAGGCATCCTGGCATTCTTCATTCCATTTTGTATCTGCATTCTTCTTTATAAGCTTGAAGATGGGCTCACACATGGTTGTCAGCTGATTAACAAAATGGCTGATATACTGCAGTCTGCCCATAAAACTCTTGGCTTCTGTCTGGGATCGAGGTGGCCTAATGTCCATAATGGCTTTGATTTTTCGAGGGTCGGCTTCAATTCCTCATTTTGTGACCATATACCCAAGTACCTTTCCCCTCGTCACTCCGAAGGTGCACTTTGCAGGGTTCAACCTCATGGAATGCTTCCTTAACAGCTCAAAGAACTTTCGTAGATCAACAAAGTGTTGTCTGTCTGCGCCTTAAGAATGGATAATCATATCATCGACATAGACCTTAATCTCCTCGTGGATCATGTCATGAAAAAGCGTCGTTGCTTCCCTCTGATAAATAACCCCAGCGTTCTTTAACCCAAAAGGCATCACCGTGTAACAGTAAGTCCCCCATGGCGTGGTGAAAGCTGTTTTCTCCTGGTCCTCTTGTGCCATCTTGATCTAATTGTAGCCGAAAAAACCATCAACGAATGACTTGACTTCGTAGTTGGCTGTGGCGTCCATCAAAATATCTATGTTCGACAACGGGTAGTCATCTTTGGGACTGGCTTTGTTTAGATCCCAAAAATCCACACAACAGCGTACCTTCCCATTTGCTTTGGTCACGGTCACAATGTTCGACAACCAGGTAGGATATATGATAAATGTGCTTTGCTTTTATTGATAAACTGAGGAAATACAACTTGTGAGCCACTTGGTGTAGGGGCTCACATCCCGATTACAACGAACGAAACAGATTTATAATTGAAATGAACCTGCTGCAAGTGGCTATGTATGTCGCACGACTCAGGACACCATATGGCAAGGTGTGTCGCGTGACACTAAGAGCCACCTTGCAGAGGTTTTACAAGGCTCAATTACAGAAACAGCAAATAACAATAATATCAAATTACATCATATATGTATGCTAGAGATCACATAGATCAGTATTTAATCATTCAAGAGGGTGTGGATATGAGGGATCCACCCTCATCTTGATGAACAAGCAAACAATATTAAAACGATTCAACCACAAGCAATAATATAAGAACAGCTACAGATTTAAAGCATGTGTAATGATAACATGGATATTAAGATCAAAATTCAACAACAATTATATCATATTTAGTGTAATTATCAGATCTAATCATGATTACATGAATAAGAGGCGTAAGAGAGAGAGAGAGAGAGAAAGGAAGAAGGATCGTTACCCTTGATGTCCACGACTCTTATATCAAGTTAGATATAGGAGCCTTCGAATATCAGCTTCAGCTACTGATATTAAGCTCAGATGAATTCATCTTAGAGACTTCAATATGTGTGTATGAAGTGTGTGTTGAATTGTGTGTGAGAGAGAGAGAATTGATAGAGGATTAGTGTGTGTTTGTGTGTATTTACTGTATGTATAGCGTAATTTAGGCAGAGTAACAGTAGGGTCAAAAAAAGGATCCTGAAATGAGAGGTGTAGGCCTCAATTTATAGGATGCATGGAGCTGGCTAAGTATGTCGCGCGACTATACGAGACGCTTTTCTGTGGCTCGATATGTCGCACGACAGGACAAGGCATAACCGTTTTCCTTCTAGAAGCATGCAAGGTGGCGAATTCTGGACCCTTCCTGGATAATTCCTTATAGGTCCAACCTTTATAATTCCCCGTAGGTCCTTTTGCAGGGAATAAAGACCTATAGGTTCTTCCTTAGCAAGAAGCTTATAAAAAACTCCCGAAAGTCTCGAAATGGACCGAAAATTTACCAAAACGCCCCCTAGTGTACTTTTATTGTGTAAAAGACACTTTTATTGGGTCGCGAGTTGGATTGGGGTACTTACATGGGGTAGGCTGATGGAGGTGGGGTAGGGTGATGGAGGTGGGGTAGTAGGGTAGGAGGTGGGGATTAGCAGGGGTGAGGTGGGTGGGTGTGGGGTAGGGAAGGGTAGGGGTAGGATATGGGTAGGATAGGGTGGTGGGTGAAATATAAAGGGTAAAATGATGGTAGGATAGGGTGGTGATAGGGTATGGGTGGGGTAGGTGTGAGGTAGGGTGGGTAGTCGAGAGTGTGGGGGGAGGGGGTAGGGTGAGTGGCTGAGAGTAGGGGAGTGGGGTTGGGTGGGGGAATTGTTAAAAAATAAATTAATTTAATTATAAGTAAAAAAATTGATCGTGTGAGGGGGGTTGGTATTTGCTGGGGGTGGTGAGTGTTGTTAAAAAATAATTTTAATATAAATAAAAAATTGTTTGGGAGTGGGGGAGTTGTTAAAATATGTGAATAAAAAAATATTTTTTTAACCTTGATGTGGTGGTGGGAGTGGGGAGTTGTTAAAAATAAATTTAAAATGATTAAAAAAAATTGACCCGGGGGGGGAGGGGGAGGTTGGGTTGGGGGGAAGGGGGTGGTAGTGGTGAGTGGGGTGGGGTGGGGTGGGGAGTTGTTAAAATAAATTTAAAATGATTAAATTATTTTTGACCCAATGAGAGGGGGCAGGGGTGGTGGTGAGTGGAGTAGGGTGGGGTAGGGAGTAGTTAAAAATAAATTTAAAATGATTAATTTTTTTTTGACCCGACGGGGGGTGAGGGTCAGGTGGTGGTGGTAGTGAGCGTAGTTTGGGTGGGGTAGGGGGTGGGGGTGTGGTGGGGGGTGGTGGTGGTGATGGAGGGAGAATTGTAAAATTTAATTTTAATATAAATAATTTTTTATTAGGGGATGGGGCAGGGGGTGGGTAACGTGGGGGTGTATGAAAAGTTGGGTGTGTGTATGTGTGTGAGGGTGTTACCATTTTGCGAAAAATATTTTAATTAGGAAAAGTCCGTAAGTCATTTTATTTAGAAAAGTGGGGAAAATATTTTCTCAATTTTTCGCTGCTTACCAAATACCGAAAAATGGGAAAAACGTTTTACGAAAAATATTTCCCCCCAAATAAATGGAGCTTAATTGACGATTTTATTATCTTTTACATTAAGTCCAACAAACCACCTTTTTCTTATGAGAGGTTAGCTTTCACAGGAAAATATAGGTCGTACTTAGTTAGCTCGGACTTATCTTCTAATAGGTCTGATTTCCTTGTTTCTTTGTCTTCTGTAGATATGGTTGCTTAACAATCATCGAGTTCTGCCTAGTCGAGCTCTATCTCAGGCAATATTATGGACAAATTTTGCTTGAAGGTGGTGACAGGTCGGAACGAGAGGGGGTATGTGGCCACCATACCGGCCATTGGGAAGAAAAATGATGACTCCCTCATTAAGATCATTCACGACTTCTTCGAGGTATCTCGAGATGACTTCTAGTTGACTCATTTCATTGAGAGGCAGAGGAAGGCACAATCTTGGACACACTTGGGTTTAAGCACGACCAGAGTGGCCTTCTATTATGGTCAATTTGAGGTTGGTCTAATATTACCCCTTGACCCTTTCATCTGCGAGTTCTTGGAGTGTTTGGTTGCGGTCCCTATGCAGCTTGGAGCTAACACAGTCAGGGTGCTAGTTTGATTTGCCATGGTTTGCAGGTTCGTGGGGTTTGATCCGTGCATGTTTGTATTTAGATTTTTTTAAGGTCGTCATGAACGAAAAAACCTTTGGGATCAGCACCTTAGCTAAGGCCAAGGCCCCCAAGCTTTTTGTTAAATTGCCTGACAAAGTGTCGGGGTGGAACAGACGCATGATCCTTGATGAGAGTAGGAAGGGATGGGATTCCCTTAGCCTAAAGAGGATTCAGAGTCGATAAAAGAGAAGGATTATTGGGTCCTAGAGTGGAGTGATGAGCTCACTCGTAGGTTGACACTAGTAGCTCGGAGGAGCACCATAAGCTGGGTCACCTTGGGGTCGGACAAGGACTTCTGCTGGGATGATGATAGGGGGAGATGGAGTAGTGGCTCCCTTAGTACCAATCATTAGGATACTTAAGTATCTAGATTAGGTGATCCATTAGAGGGAGAGAGATTTGAGACCCAATGCCACTATTGTAAGAAAAAGTTGGGCCACTGCATAGGTGATCCATTACCTTATTTTCTGTAATTTTTCATCTCTTTGCTTGCATATTTGTATGCTAACCTTCCTTTTGTTGGTCATGCAGTTCTTACCCCAAAGTAGGAAGCACAAATGGATGAGAAAATTACGCCATAGTCCCTCAATAATATCTAATCTACATCCTAAGACACCCTATTTCTTAATCTACTTCCTAATCCTAAAAAATATTTTATCTTACCATATAATCCCTCACTCAATTTAAATGATATAATTATACCCCCTCCCCACCCACCTACCCAGTCACAAACACACACACACACTCTCTCTCACACACACACTTTCTCTCACTACCCCGTCTCTAGCACCCCTCTCCCGCCGGCAACCTCTACCCTCCCCGTCTCCGGCGAATCCTACCTCCCCACCGCCGGCGAATCACCCTCCCGACCTCAGGCCTTCCTCTCTCCTTTCCGTAGCCATCTCTCTTTCTCTCTCTTTCTGTCCTCCTCCCCCCTCCTCATACTTTCTCACTTTCTCATGATTAAGCCGAAAATCAAGAGCTGGGTGAGAGCTGTGAAGGTTGCCTTTAAAACGCTGTTCTACGGTGAGAGAATTCTCTGTGATTATGCCTTCTCTGGTACCGAGAAGATTCGAGATTCCGTCTTCTCGGAGATTTCCAAGGATGGAGCTCTCACTCTGTTTTGCTTCCCTGAATTGATTGTGAATTGCAAGATATCGCCGGAAAAAATGTTCCGAATACTTGACCTCTACGACGCAATTTCAGAGTTGTGGCCGCCGGAGATTGAGTCAATTTTTTCATCCGAATTAAATTCAACCTCCGTTCTCAGGCAGTATCTTCTTCTGTAAAGCTTGGCGAAGCCGTTCGTACAATGCTTTCGGACTTTGAAGCAGCACTTCAGAAGGATACTTCAAAGACGCCGGTCGCCGGCGGCAGTGTTCATTTCTTAATAAATATCAAACTTTTTTTTTAACCCCTGAAATGAAATAGATGTCGTCATTTTTAAATAAAAAATTTTACTGAAGGGTTCAGGTAGTTTACTACCCTTAATTAATGTGAGTTTATTGTGAGTGTGTATTTTTCTTGTTGAATTTTTGGTGTTTTATGGGAGTTTATTTATCTTGTTCTCATCTACTGAGGACGAATTGATGGATGATATGGCACAAGCTTACTCTACTGGAATGTTTATTTATTTGATTTTTTTTAATTAAGATTATTGTACTTTATTTTTGTTTGAATCCTCGGTTTAACATTGAATATCGATTAATTAAAAAAATATTTTTTTAATTAATCGTGTTCTTTGTAGTTTAGTTAATAACTGAGAATTTATTGATAAGTTAAGTTCTCAGTTGTTCGGTCGCCGAAATTGATGGTCGCCGGAGTTGATCGTGTTCTTAGTAGTTTAGTTGACAACTGAGAACTTACTGATAAGTTCTCAGTTGTCTAGTCGCCATAGTTGGTGATAGCCAGAGTTGATTGTGTTTTTGGTGGTCACTAGAGTAGATCGTGTTCTTATTAGTTTAGTTGAAAACTGAGAACTTACTGATAAGTTCTCAGTTGTTTGATCACCGGAGAGGTCAACAAAACAAAAAAAAATAAGGTTCTTAGTAGTTTAGTTGACAATTGAGAACTTACTGATAAGTTCTCAGTTGTTTGGTCGCCGGAGTTGATTGTGTTTTTAGTAGTTTAGTTGACAACTGAGAACTTACTGATAAGTTCTCAGTTGTTTGGTCACCATAGTTGGTGATCGTAGGAGTTGATCGTGTTCTTAGTAGAGACAACTGAGAACTTACTGATAAGTTTTCAGTTGTTTGGTCGCCGGAGAGGTCAACAAAAATAAAATAAGGTTCTTAGTAGTCTAGTTGATAACTGAGAACTTACTGATAAGTTCTCAGTTGTTCAATCGTCAGAGAGGTCATCGGAGTAAAAAAATAGGTTCTTAGTAGTTTAGTTGACAAATGAGAACTTACTGATAAGTTCTCATTTGTTTAGTCGCCGGAGTTGGTGGTCACCGGAGTTGATCGTGTTCTTAGTAGTTTAGTTGACAACTGAGAATTTACTGATAAGTTAAGTTCTCAGTTGTTTTATCGCCGGAGTTGGTAATCACCGAGGAGGTCGCCGGAGTTGATCGTGTTCTTAGTATAGTAGTTAAGTTTACAACTGAGAACTTACTGATAAGTTAAGTTCTCAGTTGTTTGGTCGCCGGAGAGGTCGCCGGAGTTGATCGTGTTCTTTGTAGTTTAGTTGACAACTGAGAACTTACTGATAAGTTAAGTTCTCAGTTGTTTGTTCGCCGGAGAGGTCGCCGGAGTTGGTGGTCGCCGGAGTTGGTAGTCGTCGGAGTTAATTGTGTTCTTAGTAGTTTAGTTGACAACTGAGAACTTACTGATAAGTTAAGTTCTCAGTTGTTTGGTCGCCGGAGTGGTCGCCGGAGTTGGTGGTCGCCGGAGTTGGTAGTCGCCGGAGTTAATTGTGTTCTTAGTAGTTTAGTTGACAACTGAGAACTTACTGATAAGTTAAGTTCTCAGTTGTTTGGTCGCCGGAGAGGTTGCCGGAGTTGGTGGTCGCCGGAGTTGGTAGTCGCGGAGTTAATTGTGTTCTTAGTAGTTTAGTTGACAACCGAGAACTTACCGATAAGTTAAGTTCTCGCTTGTTTGGTCGCCGGAGAGGTCGCCGGAGTTGGTGGTCGCCGGAGTTGGTAGTCGCCGGAGTTAATTGTGTTCTTAGTAGTTTAGTTGACAACTGAGAACTTACTGATAAGTTAAGTTCTCATTTGTTTGGTCGCCGCGTAAAAAAAAAAAAAAAAAAAAAAAAAAAAAAGTCGCCCGAAAAAGTCGCCGGAGTTGGTCGCCGGAGTTGATGGTTGCCGGAAGTGTTGACCGGAGAAGATGGGGAGGGGGTGACCTAAGGTGAGGGTGGTTGGAGAGAAATTAAATTGTTAAAGAGATTGGACTTAGTGAAATGATAGGAGGGTGAACTTAATAAAATGTTGGGAGGGTGTAGTTATTAAGCTAGGGACTAAATGGTTAATCAAATTATAAATTGTCTTAGGAAGTAGTTTTGTTTCTATAGAGGGATTATTTGGTAAATGCCTCTTTATTTATCTTGTTCTCATCTACTGAGGACGAATTGATGGATGATATGGCACAAGCATACTCTACTGGAATGTTTATTTATTTGATTTTTTTTAATTAAGATTATTGTACTTTATTTTTGTTTGAATCCTCGGTTTAACATTGAATATCGATTAATTAAAAAAATATTTTTTTAATTAATCGTGTTCTTTGTAGTTTAGTTAATAACTGAGAATTTATTGATAAGTTAAGTTCTCAGTTGTTCGGTCGCCGAAATTGATGGTCGCCGGAGTTGATCGTGTTCTTAGTAGTTTAGTTGACAACTGAGAACTTACTGATAAGTTCTCAGTTGTCTAGTCGCCATAGTTGGTGATAGCCAGAGTTGATTGTGTTTTTGGTGGTCACTAGAGTAGATCGTGTTCTTATTAGTTTAGTTGAAAACTGAGAACTTACTGATAAGTTCTCAGTTGTTTGATCACCGGAGAGGTCAACAAAACAAAAAAAAATAAGGTTCTTAGTAGTTTAGTTGACAATTGAGAACTTACTGATAAGTTCTCAGTTGTTTGGTCGCCGGAGTTGATTGTGTTTTTAGTAGTTTAGTTGACAACTGAGAACTTACTGATAAGTTCTCAGTTGTTTGGTCACCATAGTTGGTGATCGTAGGAGTTGATCGTGTTCTTAGTAGAGACAACTGAGAACTTACTGATAAGTTTTCAGTTGTTTGGTCGCCGGAGAGGTCAACAAAAATAAAATAAGGTTCTTAGTAGTCTAGTTGATAACTGAGAACTTACTGATAAGTTCTCAGTTGTTCAATCGTCAGAGAGGTCATCGGAGTAAAAAAATAGGTTCTTAGTAGTTTAGTTGACAAATGAGAACTTACTGATAAGTTCTCATTTGTTTAGTCGCCGGAGTTGGTGGTCACCGGAGTTGATCGTGTTCTTAGTAGTTTAGTTGACAACTGAGAATTTACTGATAAGTTAAGTTCTCAGTTGTTTTATCGCCGGAGTTGGTAATCACCGAGGAGGTCGCCGGAGTTGATCGTGTTCTTAGTATAGTAGTTAAGTTTACAACTGAGAACTTACTGATAAGTTAAGTTCTCAGTTGTTTGGTCGCCGGAGAGGTCGCCGGAGTTGATCGTGTTCTTTGTAGTTTAGTTGACAACTGAGAACTTACTGATAAGTTAAGTTCTCAGTTGTTTGTTCGCCGGAGAGGTCGCCGGAGTTGGTGGTCGCCGGAGTTGGTAGTCGTCGGAGTTAATTGTGTTCTTAGTAGTTTAGTTGACAACTGAGAACTTACTGATAAGTTAAGTTCTCAGTTGTTTGGTCGCCGGAGTGGTCGCCGGAGTTGGTGGTCGCCGGAGTTGGTAGTCGCCGGAGTTAATTGTGTTCTTAGTAGTTTAGTTGACAACTGAGAACTTACTGATAATTAAGTTCTCAGTTGTTTGGTCGCCGGAGAGGTCGCCGGAGTTGGTGGTCGCCGGAGTTGGTAGTCGTCGGAGTTAATTGTGTTCTTAGTAGTTTAGTTGACAACTGAGAACTTACTGATAAGTTAAGTTCTCAGTTGTTTGGTCGCCGGAGAGGTCGCCGGAGTTGGTGGTCGCCGGAGTTGGTAGTCGCCGGAGTTAATTGTGTTCTTAGTAGTTTAGTTGACAACTGAGAACTTACTGATAAGTTAAGTTCTCAGTTGTTTGGTAAAAAAAAAAAGTCGCCGGAAAAATTCGCCGGAGTTGGTCGCCGGAGTTGATGGTTGCCGGAAGTGTTGACCGGAGAAGATGGGGAGGGGGTGACCTAAGGTGAGGGTGGTTGGAGAGAAATTAAATTGTTAAAGAGATTGGACTTAGTGAAATGATAGGAGGGTGAACTTAATAAAATGTTGGGAGGGTGTAGTTATTAAGCTAGGGACTAAATGGTTAATCAAATTATAAATTGTCTTAGGAAGTAGTTTTGTTTCTATAGAGGGATTATTTGGTAAATGCCTCTTTATTTATCTTGTTCTCATCTACTGAGGACGAATTGATGGATGATATGGCACAAGCATACTCTACTGGAATGTTTATTTATTTGATTTTTTTTAATTAAGATTATTGTACTTTATTTTTGTTTGAATCCTCGGTTTAACATTGAATATCGATTAATTAAAAAAATATTTTTTTAATTAATCGTGTTCTTTGTAGTTTAGTTAATAACTGAGAATTTATTGATAAGTTAAGTTCTCAGTTGTTCGGTCGCCGAAATTGATGGTCGCCGGAGTTGATCGTGTTCTTAGTAGTTTAGTTGACAACCGAGAACTTACCGATAAGTTCTCGCCTGTCTAGTCGCCATAGTTGGTGATAGCCAGAGTTGATTGTGTTTTTGGTGGTCACTAGAGTAGATCGTGTTCTTATTAGTTTAGTTGAAAACTGAGAACTTACTGATAAGTTCTCAGTTGTTTGATCACCGGAGAGGTCAACAAAACAAAAAAAAAATAAGGTTCTTAGTAGTTTAGTTGACAATTGAGAACTTACTGATAAGTTCTCAGTTGTTTGGTCGCCGGAGTTGATTGTGTTTTTAGTAGTTTAGTTGACAGCGAGAACTTACTGATAAGTTCTCAGTTGTTTGGTCACCATAGTTGGTGATCGTAGGAGTTGATCGTGTTCTTAGTAGAGACAACTGAGAACTTACTGATAAGTTTTCAGTTGTTTGGTCGCCGGAGAGGTCAACAAAAATAAAATAAGGTTCTTAGTAGTCTAGTTGATAACTGAGAACTTACTGATAAGTTCTCAGTTGTTCAATCGTCAGAGAGGTCATCGGAGTAAAAAAATAGGTTCTTAGTAGTTTAGTTGACAAATGAGAACTTACTGATAAGTTCTCATTTGTTTAGTCGCCGGAGTTGGTGGTCACCGGAGTTGATCGTGTTCTTAGTAGTTTAGTTGACAGGCGAGAATTTGCGATAAGTTAAGTTCTCGGTTGTTTTATCGCCGGAGTTGGTAATCACCGAGGAGGTCGCGGAGTTGATCGTGTTCTTAGTATAGTAGTTAAGTTTACAGCCGAGAACTTATCCGATAAGTTAAGTTCTCGGTTGTTTGGTCGCTTGGAGAGGTCGCCGGAGTTGATCGTGTTCTTTGTAGTTTAGTTGACAACTGAGAACTTACTGATAAGTTAAGTTCTCAGTTGTTTGTTCGCCGGAGAGGTCGCCGGAGTTGGTGGTCGCCGGAGTTGGTAGTCGCCGGAGTTAATTGTGTTCTTAGTAGTTTAGTTGACAGGCGAGAACTTACCGATAAGTTAAGTTCTCGGTTGTTTGGTCACGGAGTGGTCGCGGAGTTGGTGGTCGCCGGAGTTGGTAGTCGCCGGAGTTAATTGTGTTCTTAGTAGTTTAGTTGACAACTGAGAACTTACTGATAAGTTAAGTTCTCAGTTGTTTGGTCGCCGGAGAGGTCGCCGGAGTTGGTGGTCGCCGGAGTTGGTAGTCGCCGGAGTTAATTGTGTTCTTAGTAGTTTAATTGACAGCTGAGAACTTACTGATAAGTTAAGTTCTCAGTTGTTTGGTCGCCGTAGAGGTCGCCGGAGTTGGTGGTCGCCGGAGTTAATCGTGTTCTTATTAGTTTAGTTGACAACTGAGAACTTACTGATAAGTTAAGTTCTCAGTTGTTTGGTCGCCGTAGAGGTCGCCGGCGTAAAAAAAAAAAAAAAAAAAAAAAAAAAAAAAGTCGCCGGAAAAAGTCGCCGGAGTTGGTCGCCGGAGTTGATGGTTGCCGGAAGTGTTGACCGGAGAAGATGGGGAGGGGGTGACCTAAGGTGAGGGTGGTTGGAGAGAAATTAAATTGTTAAAGAGATTGGACTTAGTGAAATGATAGGAGGGTGAACTTAATAAAATGTTGGGAGGGTGTAGTTATTAAGCTAGGGACTAAATGGTTAATCAAATTATAAATTGTCTTAGGAAGTAGTTTTGTTTCTATAGAGGGATTATTTGGTAAATGCCTCCAAATGGATCGCATAGTCAATTTGGGAGATAGGAGGAGAAACAAGAAGGCCCATGGAGCTGCCAACGCTCGGGCAAGAAGGAAGAAGGAAGCAATGGAAAGGAACAAATTGCTTCTCAAGGAAGGAGTGGGGATGGTCCCCATTGATGGATCTGGGAAGTTCGAGCCCATCGAGCAACCGGTACAAGTTGAAGTATTTGGGGGAGAGGACCAGGTCGACAGGTCGATGGAGCATGAATCTGTCTTTGAGCCAAGGCAGGGATCTGTGGGGCAGACTCCCAAAAAAATAGTGGACTTGGAGGTCGAGGTCGAAGAGCTCGACGTTTCTGAAGAAGACCAGCCATTAAGTCGGCTTAGGAAGAGGTCATGTACCGAGCTGGGACATGATTAGGCTGGTACTTCTAGGGCAATTGGCTCTACTTCCAGTCATCCTTTCCCTCAGGCTCCTTCCACCAGAAGCACAGAAGTGGTGTAGGCTGTAGTGGAGAAATTAAGTGATGTCCCCCTCTCACTAGGGTCAACAGTTTAAGTCGCCAGTACCACGACCTGGGACTGGGATAAATTATTGTGAGGAGGGAAGCTGACAAGGATTTGCTAGCCCATTTTGTGGAGGAGGGGCTAACTCCTGAAGAATATAGTGACAGGTCCGGCATGCTTGCCTCCGAGGTACCTCTTAACTTCCCTTTCAATTTTTCCCTTACTTGCTGCTTGTTATTTCTTTGATCGACATTTCCTTAATCCCTCAAAGTTTGCTAGTTACTCTAGCGTCTCTTATCACTTGGCACCGGCGCTCTACTCATTGTAGCGTCCAAATCTATCCTAGAGCTTTCTTATTACAGTGCCCCTCTCGAAGTTGCTCATTGTTTGGATGCCTCCTTAAGCCCTCAAAGTTTTCTAATTTATTTTTGTGGTTCTCTCATCTACTCATTGTTGGTTGTAATGATCTTGCTTAATAGCACGGTTTTGTAGCGCCCCAATCACTTCCAACATCTCCTTCACACCATCTGATCTCCACCAGCTCCTGACCGCCATGAACTCTATCTTGGCTGGACAGACAACTCTTCATTCTCGGTTTGATCAGATCGTTGCTGCTCAGACTAAGATTCAGGAGCAATTGGACGCTTACAGTGTTATGCTACTTGTCCAGGGTGAGACCCTTGATGCCATTAAGGGGGAGAGAGTTGATGAACCTATAACAAATGAAGACCTTGCTATTGCCACCAATGCACTCTTGACCAACACTCTTACCAGCCTCTCAGATGTTTAGATTAAGCGTATGGAGCGGGTTAAGACCGGTACTAGCAGCAGCAGCGCTCCATCAGATCTCAGTGCCCTAATTGACAAAGTTGAAGCACGTCGTGGAGCTACTGCTGCAACAACCTTGGAAGATAAGTTTGAGTCTATCCATGCTATTATAGATTTTTCCTTCCCTCCTGTTTAGTTCTAGCTCTTTTTATTCTCTTTTTACTTTCTAGCTAGTACTTTACTTCTGCTTTGTTTTTCATTAATGCTTGTACTATGTAACTCTTATCGTTAAGTATTAATGAAAAAAGTGCATCATTACTTTTACTTAAACCTTGTTTATCTCAAATCACTTGTTTGTAAAACAATGAAAGTTTTACTTTAAACCTCATGCATATAAACCTTACATCTCATATTTCTCTACATAATATTTAAACATTCAGTTTAATAGAATACTAAAACTAAAATCTCATTTTCTTTGTATGTACTGAATGGAGTTTCTATCTTTCCTTATTGTAATTATAATCTTTTATAGGTTAGATTAGAAATCTATAACACTGGCAAGTGTGTGCATTAACTTGAGACATGATTTACCATACTTAGTTATTTGGACATGTTTTTATAAAGTATAATGAAATGCCTTTATTATAATAGGTAATGGCATCGATCAAATATGGGGAGATTGTTGGGTATGCTGGCTCATACACTCCTAAAAACTATGTTAGATTTGATTGATACAATCACCTAAGTTATTTTATGAAATTTTGGACCCTATGCAAGAAGTATTTATACTTCAATTTTTAGATAGTCCATTTCATATAATAGGTTATGTAATAGGCTTTGCACCTGTTGTTTTGAGAAGCTCTGTTGGGTCAAGAAAAATTAGAGCTCAACTTATATCTGTAGAGCTCCCCTTTCACGAGCGCCCCCCAGCTCCTCCTTGGCACCCTAAGAGTTATTATGAGTGCCTGTTTGTTCATGATGAGCGCCCCTTGCTCCTCCTTATGCGCCTTCCCTTGAGAACCCTCCTAAGTGTTCTCTATAGAGCTCAAGATTCAAGCACTCTCAACAGTTCAACTCTTAGAATTAGAATATTTCTGAAGATATGAAGATCAACAGCATTGGAATCATAGGATTCTCTCATATGAAGACACCTGTCACAAGACAACTCTTATCCTTATCAAAATGCTTTCTGTCTAACGGCTATATTGGACACGTGCTCCAATCAACACTCAACAACACATTGTCTTTATAGCTTATCCACAAAGATCTACAAAGACTAGTTTTTGAAGCTCCTTATAAATTCCCCATAACTTCAACCATTTGAAGTTTCTTGAGATTTTGATTGTTATACCTCCATTGAAGATTGGTTTCAAAATTCCCAGAAATTCAAGAACACCTTCATACCTTCATATATCCAAGCCCAGATTTCATACAAAGCCTTGTAACACCCAAGAATTATCAAGCTCTAGATCATACAGATTCACAAATAGCTTTTGATTTCTTGATACACACCCACACCTCTATAAGCTTGATTAAATAGATCATCTTCAACAGAAACACTGGTTATAGTTTAGGATTTGTTATTCATTTAAAGTAGTTGTTAGATTTATAAGCAAGATACCTTGTAATCTCTCCAGCAAGAATCTAATACAAACTAGTGTTTAGAAATCTAAAACTAACCATCTTGATAGAGAACGTAGATATTTAACGATTGAACCTTTCCAAATTACTTGTTCTTACTTTCTCCACTTTACTTTGAAGTTAATAATTGTTTTTACCATATTTACTTGTTTGATCTTAATAGGTTCAATATATTTGGTTGTATTGTGTTTGTATTGAAATTGCCTTACCTCCTCATTTTAAGGCTAACTCTTTTAAACCAAACTAGCGCTCCCTTTGTGTGTGTGTGTGCGCCCCACTTGATTTTTAGAGCGCCCTTAACTTATTTCGCTGTGCATTTTACTCTCTCTTGAGGCGCTTGTTATAACAAGTTAAAAGTTAGTAAGCATTTGCCTTTACTTTGCAAAAAGGGTTTGAAAAAGTTTCAAAACAGCTATTTACCTCCCCCCCCCTCTAGCTATTTTTCACACCCTTTTTGAACCTTTGGGACCAATACCCACCAACATTTTCATAGAGTGGATCACTTGAGGCAGTAGTAGTGTGTCCGTCAGATACCATGTTTATCATGTCTATGGGTATACAAGGTTTCAAGGTCTGGTATATTTGATTTCCCGGCAATGTAACCAAACTGATGATGTAGGAAACAATTCGTATCGGCCTTAGTCCAACATTAGGTTGTAATCCATCTACTATGACATGAACCACGAACAAAAAAAGTTGCAGGGATTGTCTACGGCTAATACCCCCTGTCGTGATGATTAGATATAGTGTTAAGTTTGTAAAAAATTGTATTGAAATGACTTAATCTCAAATAGATAAGATGACATTACCTTTTAACGTATAATGTTGTCTGGTATATTTAGTGGCGTTATGGGATCATTATGAATCCCTAAGAGCATGGAGATTTTATTGGCATAACTGTCTCGATAATATAGAAGGCGGTTACAAATAGCGACGTGGATAAACGCACATATTGGTTGATCGAGTTTGCCTGAATGATCAAGGACGACTTGAATTCGTGTCTTGTATAGGAAGAGATAGCACAAATATGAGATTGTATGTCAGACGAAGATAGGTCAGGATCATAAAAGGTCAGACAATGAGATAGATCGGCTGATCTCCAATGATGGGCTAGTAGGACTGGAGCTGCTTGGTATGCCCACTTCTTTGGTTATACCTTTGGGTTGATTTGTACGTTGTACATTGGATCATATGTATTGCGTTTGATCAATTACTTTTATTCCGTTCATAGTATTTTTTGACTCTGAAAAATTTCTCTATTTGCCATATTAATTAAGCTGGTCCAATGTCCATCTAGTTGCCATGGTTCTTTCTCTCTCATGAAGGGCACAGTTTTTATATCTCGCCATGAAGGGCAGTTTGGGAAAAATTGTTTTTATGGAATGAAAGGAAATGCAACTTTAAATAATCGGTCAAAAGGGGGAGACCAAAATGTGAAGGATAAAGAATGCGAAGGGTTTTAGGAAAAGTTACCTGAGGAAAAGGATGATCTTGGTCGGAAAAGATGAAGGGTCACCGGGAAAGATGAACAGACGCCGGAGACGATAATCAGATCCTGGGAATTGAGAAATATTACACCAAATCACTTTGAAAAGGCGTAAATAAGAATGGAATCAATGTCAAGAAGCAAATGTGGGCAAGAAATCAGGAATTTAGACGGTGAAAAAATGAAGAAGAACGGTCGGAATCAGTGTTGATGTTCGCCGGAAAAGGAAAGTGTTCAAGCAGGGTTTAAGTGTTGTGAAAAGAGGAATGGGGGTTATGATTTGGTATTTATATGAGAGAGGGGTTAAGGAAATGATGGATGTGACGTTTGGGGAAGGTTTTTGAATTTTCCCTCACAACCGGGCACGATTCCCAAATGACGGCTCATTAAAATGTTAAGGGTTACCAAGAGAAGGACACGTGTATGGACAGGGATCTCCAGTGGTAGCTTCTTGAAGAAGATTGCATATGTCGCTAATTGAATAATCTGTGAACATAAAGTTTTTGGCGAGACCATAAATGAATCTCGCCATAAACTTAGGGGCTTCTGATGCTGACCAAATATAAAGATTGGGCTTGGCCCAAGTTTATTAACAAGAAAGCGGCAAAGTGGGCCCAAATTAGAGTGCGACCCAAGAAGAAGAAAAGGATATAGGCGGCCCAAGGAAGGAAGGCGAGACAGGAGTATCCCACTAATATCATTAAGAAGGGGAGAATACCAAGACGTCAAACAGCGACACATTATGAGGAGAGCCGGCGATAAAGAATAATGGCAAGACATGACGTTAAAGGCGACACAGTCGGATAAGGCGAGACATAATGATGAGGCGAGATAGGACAAGAAGTGACTCTATCCGGCGAGAGAAGGATTCTTGTTAATGTTATTCACCAGAGGCGGCATATAAATATCTACCAAGTGGGACCCATTAGACGGTTATGCATTGGGATTGATGATCACGTGATTAGGGTTTACTTTATGAAAGGACCAATGATATGGCGACACGTGGCAGTAGGCATGAAATGTGAGGATGTCATGTGCAAGGCACGAGGATGAGGGGTATAAATAAGATATGCAGGCTTCATTGTCAAGGTAGGTTGATTAATACACACACAACCACAAATACTCTCAAATTTTATTGATTTTCCCCTTTAACAAGCCAATTCTTATCCTCACGTCGGAGGGGCTTTCGCCGGAGCCGCCCCCGGCTTAGTTGACGTTTGATTGTGTGCCCGCTGAGAAGAAGGAGCTGGAGATATCGAAGTCGGACTACAACGGTGAAGTTGCTGTTGAGGAAGGTCCTAGCAACATCAAACTGGTTCCGTTGCCGGGACGTTTTCTCTTCAAGGGTTGGAGTTTCATCGGCGGTAGAGTGGTGCCTGTAGAGTTTTGTTCGGAGATCTGGAGGTGTGGTTCGTATTGAGAAGGATTCATTGGGTTTGACGATTTTTCAGTTAATTGTGTTGTTTATCTCAGTTGATAAATTGAGATTTGTTTTTATTTTGGTAAAAATTTATTGTTGTTCATAGCATTGGGAAGGTTGGAATAGTTGAAGAGTTGGATATTGTTTGATTGGGTTGGAGTGATTTTTCTGGTTTCTGAAGTGTTTGTGTGAGTTGTGGCGGATTCAAAGTTGTTTGGTAAGATCGTTCAAATCTGGGTTGATTGTAAGGGTTGCGCTTGGTTGATGTTTTTGGGTTTTGTGAATTCATTGGATTTTGAATAGTTGGGATTTTGGTGTTTTTTGGTGGTAGTGTATAGTTGAAGTAATTGTTGAAATTTTTGAAAAGTTTTTGGCTGGTGTAGAAAGGTTTTATTGCTGGGTTCTTATTTTGTTTGTTTCTGGGTTTTTGGGCAAGATCTTCAAATCTTCATAAGATTTGCAGATTGTCATAGTTGAAGTTCATAAGGTTGATTACGTAGGTGGAGAGAATGTCAACACCAGAGAAGAGTATGGTAGTGGGCCAGAAGACTGTAGCGGGAAGGAACATTATCACCCCAATTTCTGGGTTTGGGAGTATAGGTATGGGCGGAGCGAGAGATTCTTCTTCTTCACAGCAAGTAATCCCAGAAGAAATGGAGCGAGATACTGGAGACGAGGGGGAAAGAAACTTGATGCCGCCACCTCAGGAGGAGGAAATAGAAGATGAAGAAGAAAGTTTGAGAATCCATAATACTTTGATCTTGCAACTGATTGAGAACAACAAACGGCTAAGAGCGATGAAGAAGAAGCCTACTCCAATCCCGCAAGGATTTTTATCGGCGACATTAGAAGGGAACAAAGGTACTAATAAGGAGGTAATTATAGTAAATGATGAGCGAGAAAAGGAAGTAGAGCCCGAGAAGCCAAAGGAAGTCGAAGCTAGAGTAGAAGTGTCGCAAAAGCTAATCGAAGGGTCGCACAAGAGAAAGGCGGGAGAGTATATGGAAAATGGAAGAAAGATAAAAGTTTATCATTGGCCGCACACTTCTCAAGTGTCGTCTCTATATTGTGAAGAAGAAGAAGGAGATACTGCGTCGAATGAGGCGGAGGATGGCGAGAAAGAGTTGAGAAGTTTCAAAGATATGGAGAAGCCCAAGGCGATAGAAAAAGGAAAGGGTGTGGGGGTTAGTCGTTTTGGAGAAGAAGACGTTTTCAAGAAACAAATGGCCGAGATGGCAAGGAGGTTAGCGGAATTGGAAAAGGGTGGTGCAGTTGATAATGAAAAGGACTCTTTTGTAGCCCCTTTTGCTAGATATATTCAAGAGGCTGAGACAGCTCCAGATTTTCGCTTGCCTGCTCTATCTAAATATGCGGGAGTCACCACCGCCAGGACTCACGTAGCGGGATTTGAGGTGACAATGGCGATTCTGACCAAGGATGATGCTTTGTTATGCAAGACTTTTGCTAGTACCTTGGAGCTTCAGGCTTTGGATTGGTTTGTACAGCAGCCTGCTAACTCTATATTGGGGTACCAAGACTTTAAGAGGAAATTTTTGGCGAGATTTGGATCAATGGGAGCTCAACCAGTAGTGCTGCAGGAGTTGATTGGCATTAAGCAAAAGACGGGAGAAGGTCTTGTTACTTACACCAATAGATTTTTGTTAATTGCCAATCAAATTGCTGAGATTGATCCCAAATACGTCATCATGATGTATATGTCGGGTCTGTTATCTGAATCATTCAGGAGGGAGTTAAGAATGAGATTACCTGCGACTTTGAGTGAGTTGCATGAGAGGGTCAAAGCGTACTGTGGTGGCGAGGATGTTGATGAAGGAGCTTCAAACAATGGAAAGAAAAGTGTTAAGGATCGGATTGAGTATGTGAAGGAAGGGAATGCCGCTCAGCAAGGAGGTCGAGGGAATCCCGCTGGCGGCAGAGGTGGAGGTCGCAATGGAGGCCCAAATGGAGGTCGTGGAGTTAGAAGAATGATAAGGTTTACAAGGTTGACTGCTACACCAAGTGAAATTCTGCGGGCTGTTGATTTGCCAGCACCTTTTGAAATGAATGATCTTGGGAGAGTTAACATGAATCAATTCTGTAATTATCATCGGGAGCGGGGTCATGAGACTGACAATTGTTATAATTTGAAAAGAGTAATTCAAAACCAAATTGAAAGGGGTGCGTTGCAAGAGTATGTATGGCGGGAGCCAAATGGGGCGGATCAAGGAGGAAATGGAAATAGAAATGAAATTTTGGTGATTCACGAGCCTACAAGCATTACTTGCCTAAGTAATCAGATTATGTCGCTATCCCACACTTGTCACATTCCCGCCTATCCACCCAGTGAAGAAAGGATGATTAGTTTTTCAAGACGAGAGTTGGCTTTAACGCCAAGCCATGGATGCCAACCAATTGTAATCACAATCGCCCCAGGAAACAGTATTTTGCATCGGGTTTTAGTAGATTCTGGAGCAAGCCGAAACATTCTCTATTATGATGCTTTTAAAAAGATGCGATATACAGAGGCCAATTTGGTGCCGTATAAAGGATTCTTGGAAGGGTTTACTAACCACACTGTGCGGGTTAAAGGAACGATTTCTTTGGCGGTAGAGATAGGAGAAGATGAGAAGGTGAGAACTCGCACTGTTGAGTTTATGGTTATTGATTTGGTGTCGCCTTATAATGCTATTGTGGGCATTCCCTTTATGCAAAGCTTTGAAATGGTGGTATCTATCCCGCATCAGCGGGTCAAGTTTCCTACGGCAAAGGGGATAGCATGTTTGAAAAGTGAGGTGAAGGAAGTTATCCAAAAGAAGATTGAAATGCAAACAGCGGCCAGAGCAAGCACAAGTTCACTTTCTACTGCTTTAACTGTGCGGGATGCGAGGATAAATATGATCACCGACTTAGGGGGATGTGAGAGTTGGGAGGAGACAGAAAGTATGAAAAATAAGTCGGCAATCATAATTATTGAGGAAAGAGTAGAGGATGAAGTTGTGAAGGAAAGAAGTTATGAGCGAGATGTGGAGACAGAAATGATGCAGGAAAAGTCAGAAAAAAATTTGATGGCTTTGATGGTGATGCAAGCAGAGATGGCTTGGTCTAGATCCACAGAATTTGTCAAGATGAAAGAGCCCCATATTGAAGAAATAGTGGATTCGGAGAGTGAGGATTGTGATGAAGAGATCATGATGGACACCCCGGGGAGTATGTCGCATGACGAGAGAGAAAAAGGGGAGAGTAGCGGTATTGGGATGAAGAGAAATGTCGATCGGAAAAAGGCGGCTGAAATTGAAGTAGACACACTGCAAATGCGGGATGAGCCTGATATTCAGGCGGCAGAAGAATTGGAAGAAGTGATTGTGAATGATGGATATCCCGAACAGAAAATCAAGATTGGGCAACATTTGAAGAAGGAAGAGCGGGATATGCTAATTAATTTTTTGCGAGATAACATTGATGTATTTGCCTGGAGACCAGAGGATATGTGCGGAGTTGATGAAAATGTCGCCTTACACTGTCTAAATGCTGATCCAAATGTAGAGCCTTTTAAGCAGAAGGTGAGATACTTATCTGCGGAAAAGGAGAAAGCGGTGATCGGGGAAGTAGAGAAGTTGTTAAAGGCGGGAATCATTGAAGAGATCACTTATCCAGTCTGGCTAGCTTGCCCAGTGATGGTGTTGAAGGCGAACAAGAAGTGGAGAATGTGCATAGATTTTACAGATTTGAATACGGCATGTCCCAAGGATTGTTATCCTTTGCCAAAGATTGATAAACTGGTGGATTCTATTGCGGGACACAAGGTGTTTAGCTTTATTGATGCTTACTCAGGGTATCACCAGATCAAGATGCTTGAAGAGGATAAAGCCAAAACAGCTTTCAGGACTCCCCTTGGAAATTTTTGCTATAAAATGATGCCTTTTGGTTTGAAGAACGCTGGGGCGACATACCAAAGGATGGTTAACAAGATATTTAAATCGCAGATTGGGAGGAATGTTGAAGCTTATATTGACGATATGGTGATCAAGACCAAGGGGAGGATCATTTGGCGGATCCAGCCGAAACTTTTGAGAACTTGAGAAAGAATTCCATGAAGCTTAATCCAAGTAAGTGCACCTTCGAGTAACAGCGGGAAAGTTTTTGGGATTTCTTGTAAATCGCCGCGGGATAGAGGCAAATCCTGAGAAGATCCAGGCGTTAATTGATATGAAGTCGCCCAAGACCATTCAAGAGATTCAGAGGTTAAATGGTAGGGTGATAGCTTTGGGACGATTTGTGTCGCGGTCAGCTGAGAAATGTTTGCCGTTCTTCAAAGTACTGAAAGGAGATCAGAAGTTTGCTTGGGATGACAAGTGTGAAGAAGCTTTTCAGAAGATAAAGGAGTATTTGGGAAAGCCGCCCATCTTATGTAGCCCAGAGGAAGGAGACCATTTATATGTCTACTTAGCGGCATCGCATTTGGCAATGGGCAGCGGTATTAATAAAGGAGGATGGTGGCATGCAAAAACCAGTGTATTATGTTTCAAAGGCATTGAGTGAGGTAGAAGCGAGATATTTTAATGCAGAAAAATTGGCTTATGCTTTGGTAATAGCGACAAGGAAGTTGAGGGCCTATTTCCTATCTCACCCTGTTATCGTGTTGACCAATGCACTCTTAAGAAAGATTTTACAATGTACCGATTCACTGGAAGGCTTCTTAAATGGTCGATTGAATTAATGTAATTTGATATTCAATATGAGGCGAGAAAGGCGATTAAGGCTCAAGCTTTGGCGGACTTTATTCTCGAAACTTCATTCACATATGAAAGAGAGGAGATTGAGACTCAAGAGGCAAGGAAGAGGAAGGCCAAGTCGCAAGACCCCGGCGGAAGAAGAGAAAGAAAGACCCGCGGGATGTTGGGAATTGTTTGTTGATGGGTCCTCGCCTAAGGACAAAGGCGGAGCCGGGATTTCATTAAGCTCGCCAGAAAAGATTGCACATATGAGAAGGCCTTGAGGTTTAAGTTTAACATGACAAACAACCAGCGTAATACGAGGCGTTGGTGGCGGGTTTGGAGTTATGCCGAGATATCTGAGTAAAGCGTATAGTCGCCCACTCGACTCTCAGCTTAATTGTTAACCAAGTAAAAGGAAGATATGGAGTAGTGAGTGCAATTTTGACAAAGTATTGTGAAATGGTAAGGCGATTTTGCAAAGCTTTGATTATTGGGAGTCGTGCATTGATAGAGAGAAAATGAGCGAGCCGACATGTTGAGCAAAGCCGCTTGCGATAAAATAGAGGAGTTGCCTAAGAAAGTGGTAGTTGAATTTGTGGAAGAGCCGGCTTTTGACAGCCCCCGATAATGGAAATTGAAGTTGGTGAAAAAGATTGGGTAAATGAAATGAAAGACTATTTGGAGAAAGAAGAGCCGCCACAAGACAAAGATAAGGCGAAGATTGTTAGGAAAATGTCACCAAGGTTTACCGTACAGATGGGATCTTATACCGGAAGTCTTTCTCGCGGCCTTTGATGAGATGCGTGGAACCGGGAAGGTTGATAATGTTTTGTTTGAGGTGCATGAGGGCGTTTGTGGAGGTCATCCAGAGCAAGAACTTTGGCTAATAAAATCATGTTTCATGGGTATTATTGGCCGTCATCAAGAAAGATGCTGGAGGAGTATGTAAGAAGATGTGACCAAAGGCGCCGACATGCTAACATTCCTAGGCAACAATGATCGAAAGCGCACCCCAATTGTAGCAGCTTGGCCTTTTGATATGTGGGGAATAGACCTTATAGGACCTTTCCCCAAGGCCAAAGGAGGAGCGCAGATGGTGGTGGTAGCCGTTGATTATTTTACCAAGTGGATCGAGGCAAGAGCTTTAACTTCTACTACCGAAGACCGTATCATCGATTTGTAACGGAGGAAATCCTATGTCGCCATGGAATGCCGCGGGCAATCATCTCTCGATCATGGGCCGCAGCTTTAGAAAGAAGTTTCACGGATTTTGCGAGAATTTGAGTATCAAACATTGGGCAGTAGCAGTGTATAGGCCGCAATGCAACGGACAAGCAGAGGCCGCTAACAAGCAAGTTCTCGAGATTTTGTGTAAAAACTTAGAGAAGAGAGGCGGGGCTTGGTTGGAGGAGCTGTCCACGCCTTTATGGTATGTTAGAACGACAAGAAAGGGGTCAACCGGGCGAGACACCTTCGCATTAACTTACGGCTCGAAGCAATGGCTCCCGCCGAGACGGGTTTGCCTACCCATAGAGTAACTTATTATGACGAGATAATGAATAGCGACGTAAGGTGCTTTGAGCTAGATCCGAGTGATGAAAAGAGGCTTAGAGCGAGAATGAGGATGATTAATTACAAGCAATGGATGAAGGCACAACACGATAAGCGAGTAAAGAAGAGGTCATTTAATGTTGGCGATTGGGTGTCGAGGAGCCGTGAAGTTAAAGGCGCGACAATGGATTTGCCAAGCTAGATCCGAAATGGGAAGGTCCCTTCCAAATTGCTAGAATTGTGCGAGAGGGGACTTATCACTTGAAAGAAGAAGACGGCAAAGAGGTCCCGAATGCATGGAGTGTTGATCACTTAAAGAAATACTACCATTGAAGTGATAAGGGTAATTTGCCTATCTTGTTCCTATTAAAAGTCTTTTTAATAATCATTTTAATGAATTTATGAACTTTTCAATGATGAATGAAAGTCATATGCTTCATGATTTTAATAGAAAGTATATACATGGAACTTATGTTGAATATGTTTATGATACAATGAAAATATGAAATTTTATTCCTCATATGTGCTTTACATGGAATGAATTTTATAGTTATGTATGATCAGTAGCCAATGACATGGTAAATAAATCGCTCAAGAGTAAAGTTGCCTAAAGACAACTTCACTTTTTCGATGGGAGTATATGTGTATGGTGATATCTCGCTAAAGGTAAGAAGGTTAAGAGTTTTTGATGAATTATCAAAACAATTTTTGATGAATTATTGAAAGGAATGAATAAATGTTGAAAGTCGACGGACTATAAATGTTGAAAGTCGTCTGACTATAAAACGATGCGAAAGTCAATAAAAGTCGTCTGACTATAAAACGATGCGAGTCAATAAAAGTCGCCGACTATAAAACGATGCGAGTCAATAAAAGTCGTCGGACTATAAAACGATGCGAGTCAAAGAAAGTCGTCTGACTATAAAACGATGCGAGTCAAAGAAAGTCGTCGGACTATAAAACGATGCGAGTCAAAGAAAGTCGTTTGACTATAAAACGATGCGAGTCAATGAAAGTCGTCGGACTATAAAACGATGCGAGTCAAAGAAAGTCGTCGGACTATAAAACGATGCGAGTCAAAGAAAGTCGTCGGACTATAAAACGATGCGAGTCAATGAAAGTCGTCGGACTATAAAACGATGCGAGTCAAAGAAAGTCGTCGGACTATAAAACGATGCGAGTCAAAGAAAGTCGTCGGACTATAAAACGATGCGAGTCAATGAAAGTCGTCGGACTATAAAACGATGCGAGTCAAAGAAAGTCGTCGGACTATAAAACGATGCGAGTCAAAGAAAGTCGTCGGACTATAAAACGATGCGAGTCAAAGAAAGTCGTCGGACTATAAAACGATGCGAGTCAAAGAAAGTCGTCGGACTATAAATCGATGTGAGTCAATGTAAGTTGTAAACTATGATATAAGTCAAGCTATGGATGGTGAAAGATGTAAAAGTCTATGGACTATAAAAATGAAAGTTTCTGAGCTATGAATGAAGAAAAGATTTATCTCGCAAGAAGGGCAAGAGCATAAGTCGCTATGAAAGATATCACTCTCTCGCCGGAAGAAAAAGGAAAGATGGGGCAAAAAGAAGGAAATTATTCTAAGTATAAAGCAAAAGAAGATCAAGAAAAGATTAGAGTTAGCGACAATATGAGTCGCAAAATATGTTATGAGTAAAGTCGCCTAAAGACGACTTCACTTTTTCGATGGGAGTATATGTGTATGATACCTGTCATGCAAAAGAGATTTTGATGAACTATCAAAACAATGAGCGAAGAAATAAGTAAAGCAAAAAGTAAAGGGGCAAGCACAGAGGCCGCAAATGTACAATGTTCAAAAGGCACGCAGGCCCCAAAAAGAAAAGAGAGTAAATTGTTTAGCCATCAAGGCAAGTTACAAAAGCCAGTTCAAAGTAAAAGTTAAGAAGGAGATAGATCGACATCGGGTTCAAGAGGCGGGATGACTTGGCCGGAGCTTGAAGCCGCTAAGGCAAGAGCTTTGGCATCATCCACCGCTTATGCTTGTGCTCAAGAAGAGTATCCCACAAAGCTACATCATTTGGAACTTGAACAGAGGAGCTCTCCATGGCGATTTTCCCAAAGAAAGCATCTTCATCAAGCAAGATCTTTGAAGTTCTTCAGAGTATAAGGAACTACGGAATGACCGCGGCGACAAACCTCGCTAAAAATTGGCTCGTAACCCCAGCTGGGCGAGTTTTTCAATCGTGATAGCGTGAATGTCGTTGATTTCAGCCGCCGCGGCTCGCATAACTTGAAGGGAAGTTTGGTTCCCAATGTCAAGCAATGTCGTCAGCTAATTGAGCCACATCGGCATTCGTAGCAAAGAACTTCGCGGTCTTCTCAGCCTAGTTCCTCTTTAAGCCTAGCAATCTCGTCTTGGAGAGTTTGAGTTTCAGCGGCATGAGTTTCCTTTAAAGCTTCATTCTCACTCCTCGCCTTAGCGACATTTTCTCCGGCGTAATCAAGTTCAAGAGCGGCTGGCGAGACTGGAATTGGCGGCATTGAGATCCGTTAGGGTCTGGTCAAGCTGATTGTGAGAAGTGGTTAGATCAGTCTTCAATTTGTCCCGCTCCTTTTCCAAGTTTTTGATTGAAGAATCCCGTCTCGTAAGTCTACCCTTAAGGGTATCTTTGTCGCGTTTCAATCTGGCCGATTCATTTTCCAGTCGAGTGTTTGCCTCGCTAATGCCGGTGATAGAAGATCCAAGCTGGGAAAAGATAACAATTAGAAGTTAAGAGAAAGTTGAGAATAAGATTAAGGTAAAATAAAATAAGGAAGGAAAGAAGAACTAACCAATGAAAAATAATAACCCGCCTGGCATGCGGCATGAGCAGAATCCATTTGGGCGACATTATGAACTTGTACTTGATCACTAGCTCTGATTAAGGCCGAGCTGCCCAGTAGATATTCTTCCGCGCTTTTAGTTTCCTCAATCAACCCCTTTATGCGGGGGACTCTGGCAATTTCCTTGCTAAGCTCATAAAGCCCAACAAAATCAAGGGGCTTGGAAAAGTTTTCCGTAGCGCCTAGGAGTAGGAAGAGCGGAAGAAGTGCTAGGGCCAGGAGGAGTCAAGGGAGCTGGAAATGATTGATAAGTCGCAGACCTCCGTCTCGCGGAGAGGAAGATTTTCAATTTGTTGGGGCTCAGAAATATTAACTTCTAAAGAAGAAGTATTTGGTGGAACAAGATCAGAGGTAAGAATTTCAATATTTTCAGTCGTCGGTGCGACATCAGTTGGCGGGATAACAGCTTGGGAAATGGTGGTCTCAATATTTGGCGAAATAGAAGTGGGCGGGAGATTAGTTTCAATAGAAGAAGGAGTTGAATCCGCAATGTGATTTGGCGGGACATTTACCCGAGAAGCGGGAGTGACATTGGTTGTTACGTGTTTACTCTTTTCGCCGTTTAGCTCGCGCAGCTGGTTGGTTGGTCCGGCTCTTTTCTAGCCGTGTTCCGAGTTTTCTCCAAAGCAATCTCTTCAAAGATCTTTACCATCGCGAGAAATTGGCAAAGCAAGATTTTCAGTGAGGGAAGCAAGAGCAAGGCCGCGTGCATTGGCCAATTGTTTCCTTCTCTTGTCGCTTCCGAGTTGGCGCCTTGACGACTTTCCATGGATTTGGCCCGGTGATCTGAAAATAAATAGAAGGAAGTTAAGGGTTGTGGTATTTCAAGTTATAATTGAAGGAAAGAAAAGATAAGATTAAAGGGGAAACATACAAAGAGCGGTATTCATGGCAAAGATGTTGACGAGAACCCTCGCAAGACCGACATTCATGAGCATACTTGTTGTCGGAATGTCGCTCCCATCCGTCGAAATAAACGTGGCTTATTGGAACTCGGGCCGGACTCGGGGTAAGTTGTCACCAAACCGACTTGATCTAGCAATTCCCTATTCCGCAGAATACCTCTCCAAGAAATGAGAGGCTGGGGAGCGTCAGGGGCAGAATTTTCAGGTAAGGCAATCAAGGAGCGAATGTCGTCAACAAGGGCAGTGTCGCCAATGGTAGAAGCATCTTTGGATTCAATTTGAGTATTAATAGGATGAAGGTCGGCAGGATGAGACCATCCAACGTGAGAAACAACGAAGAGAGGGTCGTCCATCCAATCGTGAATTTTGGTGGGCAGTGGAGTAAGGACTTTGGGACCCCTATGGTATTGGAGAGAAAGGCGAGTTTCCAATATGTCGTCGGCAAGTTGGTTGGTTTGTTTGTACCCAGTAAACAAAGAAAGCATAGCGGTAATGGTGGGTTCTTTTCGCAGAGAGCGACAAATGGCGATGAAGGTAGTTATTATTCTAATAGCATTTGGGTGAATTTCGGTGATCATGGCTTGGGCTTTATACAAGAATTCACAAAGGAAAGGATCAAAGGGGATCCTAAGGCCGGCCTACTGAGTTGAGAAGGGAAAATGACAATGCCTTCCCGCATTTCTCGTAAGTGGGCAAGGGAAAGGTCTCCCGATATTCGTAAATGCAATAGATGGAGCTATCTATGTGATATTCCCTATGCCAATCAGTTATAAGGTTGGGAATTAGGGAGTCTGTATCTGTTGCATGGGAAGATCCCGCCTCAGCATGCGCGGGATTAGTAAAAAGTGTACCTTCTTGAAGGACGATATTTTGAACCCCAGTAGGAGGGGGATTGTTGGAAGCAAAGAATGCGAAGATGTTGCTTGACCACCATGTCGCAGAGTCACCGGAAGAAGAAGAAGAAAGGATTGATTTATAATGTGTTCTACGTTTGGAAAAGGGATCAGCGACACATTGGGATTCAGAGGAGTCGCTTAAAGACAGTTTATACTTATCTTTAATAAATCGAACCAATTGATTACTAGAAGGGAAAATGTGCGACATAGGGGCTGAAAGTGGAAGGAAAGAATGGCCTTGGATTTCAAGGGAGTCAATCAGCGAAGGATCCACCCAGTGTTCAACTAAAAACCTAATTAGGTCGGCCTTGGGCAATCTCGCCCAAGTAGTTCGCAGGCGTCTATAAAAGCCGCCTGAAACCTGACAGCGACCGTATCTAACTACCTTGGCACAGTTTTTATATCTCGCCATGAAGGGCAGTTTGGGAAAAATTGTTTTTATGGAATGAAAGGAAATGCAACTTTAAATAATCGGTCAAAAGGGGGAGACCAAAATGTGAAGGATAAAGAATGCGAAGGGTTTTAGGAAAAGTTACCTGAGGAAAAGGATGATCTTGGTCGGAAAAGATGAAGGGTCACCGGGAAAGATGAACAGACGCCGGAGACGATAATCAGATCCTGGGAATTGAGAAATATTACACCAAATCACTTTGAAAAGGCGTAAATAAGAATGGAATCAATGTCAAGAAGCAAATGTGGGCAAGAAATCAGGAATTTAGACGGTGAAAAAATGAAGAAGAACGGTCGGAATCAGTGTTGATGTTCGCCGGAAAAGGAAAGTGTTCAAGCAGGGTTTAAGTGTTGTGAAAAGAGGAATGGGGGTTATGATTTGGTATTTATATGAGAGAGGGGTTAAGGAAATGATGGATGTGACGTTTGGGGAAGGTTTTTGAATTTTCCCTCACAACCGGGCACGATTCCCAAATGACGGCTCATTAAAATGTTAAGGGTTACCAAGAGAAGGACACGTGTATGGACAGGGATCTCCAGTGGTAGCTTCTTGAAGAAGATTGCATATGTCGCTAATTGAATAATCTGTGAACATAAAGTTTTTGGCGAGACCATAAATGAATCTCGCCATAAACTTAGGGGCTTCTGATGCTGACCAAATATAAAGATTGGGCTTGGCCCAAGTTTATTAACAAGAAAGCGGCAAAGTGGGCCCAAATTAGAGTGCGACCCAAGAAGAAGAAAAGGATATAGGCGACCCAAGGAAGGAAGGCGAGACAGGAGTATCCCACTAATATCATTAAGAAGGGGAGAATACCAAGACGTCAAACAGCGACACATTATGAGGAGAGCCGGCGATAAAGAATAATGGCAAGACATGACGTTAAAGGCGACACAGTCGGATAAGGCGAGACATAATGATGAGGCGAGATAGGACAAGAAGTGACTCTATCCGGCGAGAGAAGGATTCTTGTTAATGTTATTCACCAGAGGCGGCATATAAATATCTACCAAGTGGGACCCATTAGACGGTTATGCATTGGGATTGATGATCACGTGATTAGGGTTTACTTTATGAAAGGACCAATGATATGGCGACACGTGGCAGTAGGCATGAAATGTGAGGATGTCATGTGCAAGGCACGAGGATGAGGGGTATAAATAAGATATGCAGGCTTCATTGTCAAGGTAGGTTGATTAATACACACACAACCACAAATACTCTCAAATTTTATTGATTTTCCCCTTTAACAAGCCAATTCTTATCCTCACGCCGGAGGGGCTTTCGCCGGAGCCGCCCCCGGCTTAGTTGACGTTTGATTGTGTGCAGACCAGTCGGAGAAGAAGGAGCCGGAGATATCGAAGTCGGACTACAACGGTGAAGTTGCTGTTGAGGAAGGTCCTAGCAACATCAGTATGCCCACTTCTTTGGTTATACCTTTGGGTTGATTTGTACGTTGTACATTGGATCATATGTATTGCGTTTGATCAATTACTTTTATTCCGTTCATAGTATTTTTTGACTCTGAAAAATTTCTCTATTTGCCATATTAATTAAGCTGGTCCAATGTCCATCTAGTTGCCATGGTTCTTTCTCTCTCATCATTGCCGCCGGTAGCACTTTCCTCTTCAATGGCAGGCGCTCCTCCTCAACGGATATACATACACATCATTCATTCCTTAAAAGTCAAGCAACATTAATATTCTCCCCCTCCTCCCACCCTTTTCCCAACCCGCCATTAATAAACTTTCACACACACACACACACTTTCTTTTTCTAATTCCTACCACACCTAATTTGAAAAGGAAAAAAAAAAGCTTTTTCTTCCAAATTTCCTCCATTGACACAGACAACACGTAACCCTTTTTTCTCTTTTAAAATTACACTATAATTTTATTTATTTATTTATACATATATTAGCATGCCAATTGCTACTCTCTCATATATCTACAGAGAAAAAGTCACTATTTCCCGATCAAGAATGTATAAACCCACCATGTCCCCACCGCCGTCTTCCACCGCCACTACCGTCGACGCCAATTACATCCCCATCTTACCCTCCGAGGATCTTCCAAATCCATTTGCCCAACTCTCCATCGATCTATCCGACTCCGAGCTCAGAGAAACTTCCTACGAGATTTTCGTCGCCGCTTGTCGGAGCTCCGGTGGAACTAGGCCCTTGACTTATATTTCCCCTTCCGATAAGGGTTCTGCTGTCGACAGGTCTCCGTCGTTCTCTTCCTCCGCCCCGTCGTTGCAGCGGTCGATTACGTCATCGGCTGCCAGTAAAGTTAAGAAGGCTCTTGGATTGAAATCTTCTAAGAAGAGTTCCGATTCGGCGGGTCAGGGTTCGGAGAAGTCAAAACGGCCGGGGACTATTGGTGAATTGATGAGGGTTCAGATGAGAATTTCGGAGCAGACCGATTCCAGAGTCAGGCGTGCCTTATTGCGAATTGCCGCTGGACAGGTATACATATAAATTTCACAACTTCCATAATTTCGATTCAATATTTAATCAAGCTGACTGAAATTGTCGAAATGGATCAAATTTCAATCAATTCGACCAAAAAAGTCAGAAATTTATTAGATTAAGAACATTTTATGAATTTATGTACTGATTGCTGCTGGAAATTTGACAATTCCCAGATTTCATGGTCTTTTCTTAATTCTGCTATAGTATCAAAAATTCGAGTCTTGTAAATATTGGTGAAGCGTTATTCGATAAATGTTGTAAACTTATGAAGATTTCATGGAAGTGAAGATGTTGTCTTGCCTATTTTACACCATTTCTTTGTTAAGTTTTATTTTAGGGTTTGAATACTTGATTTGTTTCAGCTTGGGAGACGTATGGAGTCGATTGTTCTACCACTTGAGCTTTTACAACAATTTAAATCTTCTGATTTTCCAACTCAACGAGAATATGAAGCATGGCAAAGAAGAAATTTGAAGATGCTTGAGGCTGGATTATTGCTCCACAATAAGCTACCCTTTGACAAGTCAAACACAGCTCCTCAACGTCTTAGGGAGATCATACATGGGGCCTACCAGAAGCCCATCGAGACTGGAAAACACAGTGAAGCTTTACAACCCCTTCGAACAAATGTAATACATCTTGCCTGTAGATCATTTGATGGTTCTGTTTCCGAGACTTGCCATTGGGCAGATGGAGTTCCGTTAAATTTACGACTTTACCAAACGCTTCTAGAAGCTTGTTTTGATATAAATGAACCAGCATCCATGATTGAGGAGGTTGATGAGGTTCTTGAACTCGTAAAGAAGACTTGGGTGGTTCTTGGAATTGATCAGATGTATCACAATCTTTGTTTTGCGTGGGTTTTATTTCACCGGTATTTTTCTACTGGTCAAGTTGAAAATGATTTGCTCTTTGCTGCTGATAATTTGTTGTTGGAAGTTGGAAAAGATGCAAAAACAACAAAGGATCCGGATTATTCTAAGCTACTGAGCTCTGTGTTGGGATTGATATTAGAGTGGGCGGAAAAAAGGCTTCTTTCTTACCATGATACCTTCTACAGGGGTAATATTGACTTAATGCAAAGTGTCCTGTCCCTTGGATTATCTGCGGCCAAAATATTGGCAGAAGACATTTCACACGATTATCGTGCAAGGAAAGAAGAAGATGTAGTTCTTGGCAGAATTGACACTTACATCAGATCATCAATACGAACAGCTTTTGCTCAGGTAAGTTTTAATCTTTTACTCCCTCTGTCCCGGAATAAATGTCGCACTTTCCATTTTGTAAGTTTTAATCTTTTACTCCCTCTGTCCCGGAATAAATGTCGCACTTTCCATTTTGGTTTGTCCCAAAATAAGTGTCGCGTTTCCAAATAAGGAAAGTGACTTGGTGCAATTTTTAACATTGTACAAGTAATGTTCAAACTAGTAAAGCACCTTCTTTAAAACGTTGACAAGTCAACATCGATATTTATTCTAGGACGGAGAGAGTAATTATCCTTTAGAGCTCTTAATTCATATCTTCAACTATATGACTCATTATTTTAATTTATCTATTTCGAGGTAGATAAGGGAGAAAGTACTCTTGAGCAGGAAATTAGCTAAAAATCAGCGAAATTCGCTTCCTGTACTTTCCATCCTAGCACAAGACATATTTGACTTGGTCTTCAATGAGAAGGAAATTTATAGCCCATTGCTGAAGAAATGGCACCCTCTTGCAGTTGGTGTGGCTGTTGCCACTCTTCATACTTGCTATGGAAAAGAGTTGACCAAATTCGTTTCGGGCATTAGTGAGTTGACTCCTGAGGTTATACAAGTACTGATAGCAGCAGACAAGCTAGAAAAAGATCTCGTACAGATGGCCGTTGAGGATTCGGTGGAAAGTGACGATGGTGGGAAGTCAATAATGCAGGAGATGAGCCCTTATGAGGCTGAAGGTGTGATTTCAGAACTAGTAAAATCTTGGATAAAGACGAGAATTGACAGACTTAAAGAATGGGTTGATAGAAATATACAACAAGAGGTAGTTCCCTTCTTTTTCGGATCTGGGGCATGTGCAGTTCGACTTTATATAGCGCATAAGTTATATCTTATTGTAACGTGAGTTACATCTTATAATAATATGGGTTACATTCTATAGACATGTAGTAACATGAGTTACTTCATATAGTAGGGTTTGTCCGACTGTTGTACAGTCGGACTGCACATGCCCCAAATTCTTCTTTTTCATTCCTACTCTACTGTAATGCAATCTTAAATCTTGCAACTGACCCTCCAACCTACTTTATATAGGTGTGGAGCCCACATGCGAACAAAGAGAAATTTGCTCCTTCAGCAGTGGAGGTTCTGAGGCTCATTGATGAGACTCTGGAAGCCTTCTTTTTGTTACCAATACCAATGCATCCAGCCTTGCTTCCTGATCTGATGAATGGCTTAGATGGATGCCTTCAACATTACATAGTCAAGGCAAAATCTGGCTCAGGTAAATATTAAATATGGTTGCATACGGTTCATGATATTGATTTTCGAGTGTTTATTCCTCTTAATAATTGTTTTTTTTTTTCTTCAGGATCTCGAAATACTTATCTTCCAATCATGCATGCTTTGACGAGATGTAGAACTGGATCAAAACTCAATGGAGTATTCAAGAGAAAAGACAAGTCAAATATAGGTCAAAGGAGGAAACCTGATTATGGGGATAATTCGTTCAGTGTATCACATCTATGTGTACGCGTTAATACTTTGCAGCACATAAGAAAAGATTTGGAAGTCTTGAAAAAGAGGATTATCAACCATTTGAAGAATACTGGGTCAACTGACAGGGATAATATAGTCAATGGCAAAGGCTTTGAGTTATCTTCTGCTGCTTGCGTAGAAGGAATTCAACAACTTTGTGAATCAACTGCATACAAGGTCATATTTCACGATTTAAGTCATGTTCTTTGGGATGGTTTATACATTAGTGATGTTTCTTCTTCAAGAATTGAGCCTTTTCTTGAAGAGCTAGAACAAAATCTTGTGATCATATCAGAAACAGTACACGATCGTGTCCGTACACGTGTAATAACTGAGATAATGAAAGCCTCCTTCGACGGGTTTTTGTTGGTTTTGCTTGCAGGGGGTCCCACGCGTTGTTTTTCCCTGCAGGATTCAGCTGTCTTGGAAGAAGACTTCAGGTTTCTCAAGGATTTGTTCTGGTCTAATGGAGATGGATTGCCAACTGAGTTAATAAACAAGTTTTCAGGGACAGTAGAAAATATACTTCCACTTTTTGGTACGGACACTGAGAGTCTTATTGAGCAGTTGAAATCCTTGATTCTTGGTAGTAGCTACAGCTCTTCCACGAAATCTAGGCTTCCCATGCCGCCAAGTTCCGGTCAGTGGGGCCCGAATGAGCCTAATACTGTCTTGAGAGTTTTGTGTTATCGGAATGATAAAGTGGCGACAAAGTTCCTTAAAAAGGCCTACAATTTACCAAAGAAGTTGTGATGATTTTGCCATTAAGATTCTTGCTGGATGTCATGTATATAGTTTGAGTGCGACACGATTTAAATCTATGAAGATTTTTTATTATTCGGCCTTGGAGCTTCTGAGAAGACATGATATTCTTGAAGCTACTTGGGAGACAAAATATTGGTGCTGTATATAGTTTTGACTGGACTATTTTTCCTCCGAGAGCTTGAATCCGACGTTGGGAGATGTTCGGGAGCAATGGCTGCTCTTCAAGGTACGAAACCCGTCGAGAAACGTTTGAAAGACATGGATAAGTTAAGGAACTCCTAGAGATATATGTTTTCCCTTTCTTTTTCTTTTTCCTTGGGTTGAATTGAATGGCATTAGGCCTTGTAAAATGAGATTTTTTTTGATTAATTATATACTTGAAAGATATTTATTACAGTATGTGTGTATGCCCTTGTTACAATGGTTGGAAGACAATTACAACTTGTATTCATATAATTAGGGTGCGTAAGTAGTTCGGTTCAAACCGCGGTTTGAGATCGAATCGAAACGAGCCATGCGGTTTGGTTTGGTTTGGTTTGGTTTGGTTTGGTTTTCAAGTATGAATGGTTTTGTTCGGTCTCAAATTTTGGCAAAGCATATGGTTCGGTTTGGTTTGTGGTCTGATCCTTCCAGATCAAACCAAATCGAACCAAACCGTGGTTTGAAATCGAACCGCGAGACCAAACCACATCACATAAACTAATCTTAACCCCCGTTTTGTATCTTATTTAATATTTTTGTATATTTATTAAAATTTACTATTAGATCAATAAAAAAACCTACATTACATAGACTAATCCTAACCCACGTTGTGTATCTTATTTAATATTAATTCCATCCTTTGTTATCGTTATTGCGACAAATAAATAACTAAGTTCTCTCTACGATCGAAGATTGTAAAGTGTTTTTCCTCCTTCGGCCTCTTTTTTCCTCTGGTCTCTTTTCCTCCGACTTTCCTCTTAACGCTCGCATCTTTCGCTCTTTCTCCGAGATCACAAAAAATTTAAACACTATGAAAATGGGTTTCGGTCTGAATCGTGGTTTAAACCGTAGTCAAAATCATGGTTTGATCCACGGTTTGGACCGCGGTTTGAATCGATGTTTGAACCAAACCGAACAAAACCATAGCGGTTTGGTTTGGTTTGAATTTTTTCATGATTCAGTTCATTTGAAATTTTTTCGAACCGATAAATAGTGGTTTGATCCGTAAATTCCCCCAAATCGAACCATTTACACCCCTACATATAATATTGGTTACATTTTATCGGCCTTACATTTTATAGTAAATAAGTTTCATTATATAGTAGGTTTTGTTACTTTGTCCAACTTTACATGCCCCAAATTCTAGCCACGCCCAGGAATACATACCCTGATTCTGAATCAACAGTCCAATGGAACCATGTTCAAAATAGCATCCCCAGAAGCTCCATCTGGGCTCACCAGACTCTTGTTTAAATAGAGTAAAGATAAATAATACTCCCTCCGTCCCAAAATGTTTGTCCCATTTGACTTTTTTGTTGAACTTTGACCACAAATTTATAAGAGATTAATCATGTTCATGAAATTCTAAAAGTTGTTGTTGATAATATTATTAATGGTGAATCAATAGAAATTTTTAGAATTTCATGAACATAATTAAATTGTCATATATTTGTGATCAAAGATCAACAAAAAGGTCAAATGGGACAAACATTTTGGGAAGGAGGGAGTACGAGTAATAAATAAATAAAAGGGTAAAACATTATTGTTAAGGGAAGAAATATGGAATGGAGCGTTGTCATTGGCTAGTCAAAATTTGGCTTGGTTCGTTCTCAGGACAACAATGGTGTCAAATTACAACTGCAAAATCTTTGATCAGTCACGGCCATATCTATAAAGAAAGTGGCTAACGTACTGGCGGGCTACAAATATATATCTGTATTACATCTATCTGACCTCATTTAAGTAAAAAGGCTTAAGTAAAAAGGCTATCTGGGAACCGGGAATTGGGGTCTATTGCCATGGGTTCTTTTTTAATCCACTTCTTTTTGAGCTTGTTTTCTGCAGAAAATGAAACTAAATTTGGTCAGTATTTCCGAATCAGTTCGAGTAAGTTCTGCCATACTCAGCTAGGTGATGGAGAAAATATAACGAGGACTCGTACCGCTGCTTTAGCTTTCTTTGTCTTTCCCCGAATCCTGTTCTTTGGAGATTTTAATTTATATATGCGGACCATCCAATGGTGAGTTGTAAACACCTGAAATTGTTAAAAAAAAAAAAAGCTTAATCATGGAGTACATAGACTTCATTATAGTAAGCAGACCAAAAAGAAGGAGGGACGGAGGGGGAGGGATTGAGCTAGAAGAAGTAAATCAAACAAGAAGACGAGCATTTACGCAATTTACAATATTATGGGTTAATTTATCTTGCCTCCTCAAAATGGGTCAACTTGAAATATTTCTTTCCAATTTCAGTCCGCCTTACTCTATCGAATCCTTTACCATCTGTCTCCACAAACCTAGAGCAGATGGGAAAACTCAAGAAAATAAGCAACCTAACAAAAATAAACCTAGAGAAGCGATTATGTTGATAATGAAAGAACAATACCTGTAATATGATAGTTTGTACATGAGGGAGTTTAACATAGTCGGGGTGGCCTGATTATCAATTCTGTACTGACCATCTCTCTGTAAGAAGGAAAATGTAAATCTTAGTTAATTCAAATTTTCTGACACAACAACAACAAAGTCTTGGTCCCATAATGACTTGGGATAATTAATTTAAAGTTTCTGATATGCCACACAAAAAAAAAAAATCATCTTAGAAATTTAAATTTGTACATAACACATTATAGTTTCATGTTATGACAATGGAATACTCCATCCTGTGATTTGTAGGCCACCTTCCTACTTTTGGGACAACTCAATAATATTTGTTCACCCTAAAACATTAGCCTTAAGATAATATTTCCAAATATGCCATATTTATCATCCATCAAATCATTGCCATAAAGACATGAAAAGGTGGACTTGGTTCCTCCCCATGTCTAGTTCCGTCGGTGCACCATTCGATGCTTGCCAAGCAAGCTCAGCGACCACATGTACATTATCCAATGATACGTTGAGGGAACTGAAAGAAACCTAGTAATGAGGATGGTCACAAAAGAAAAAAATGCTTGAAGACGAGCAAATTATTTGATGCATTCAAGCAACCCTTCTAAAACTAGGAAACGTGTCAAATGTAGCCTGAAATGTGGAGAAATGAGTAATATGACATTATGACTGATAAATACACTTTCTCTGGTAACTGTGCATAACTGTCATTATATTTCCTTTCTGTAGTCTCTGTAAACATTATGTAGACTGAACATCATACGCATTTAAATAACAAAAGAGGCAAGTAAAATATGAAAACAATTGTGCATAGTACTGGCTAAACATACACAATATGAGGGGGAGTAAGCAACCATGAATAAGATGCAAATAATCACAAAAGTTCGTCTTGAATAAGACAAGCATATCTTGAATTATCTGTACTTACCAGATAGTCAGGTTCCTTAATGTGAGGGAATACACCACCACCGATACGAACCATCCACAAGAACTTATTTATATCATCACTAGGGTAGCCAATAAGTCCTGAAAAATGAACAGTTTAGCAAAGTGTTGCATGTTCCTCTCTGAAAGACTCTAAAATGAGTTTGCTTCTAGCTTCATGATCATTAACAAAGAGGGACACTCATTTTGGGATGGAGGTGATATTATTTTCTTAACCAGAATAATAAATTGCATACTGACCTCCAAAAACAACAAGGACGTATTTCACATCCAGAGAGTTAAAAATCTCCCAAGCCGCCTTTTCTGGAGATGACATGGCAGTACCAACAGTTGCGATATGTGTGTTGTTCCAAGTGTTATTGTCAACAATGACAGTGCGATTAGCCATTGCAGTGGTTTGGTAACCGTAGTCCCACCAAGATGCAACCTGGAAGAAGTTTAACAAGCATTAGTGTAAGTCAATTCTTTTTGTCAAAGTTTTCATTCCAACTCCATTAGAAGACTCTGATCATGCTCAAACTCACACCACCAGTAAAATTCAGCAGAATAAAGCAAAATTAGGCCCGTATTTTCACATCTAGTAAGAGCTTTAGTCAAGTATACAAGCTCATGTGAGCCCGGCCCTTCCCTGGACTCCACGCATAGTGTGTACTCTTGTACACCAGGTTGCCCCTTTTTTCTAGATGATTATTAAAGGTTTGGCAGATGCTCTTAGTGGTCAGTTTCACAAAGGTGGGGAGATAAAGCCACTTGATGCAACCCAATGTTGTGTTAAGAGCATATTCTATTCACCATTACAAGCTTATCTTTACAAAACAAAGACAGGTATTTCAAGACACTTTGGAAGTTTAGAATCAAATATAAGGATTTGGAAAAAGAACCATAATAACTAATAGCTGAGAATGAGACGTAAATGAAAGACTCACTTTATCATCCACATCAGTGTTGTGGCTCAACCATGCATAAGCCTCTCTGAAATCATCAAAAACATGAAGGCCATCATGTGATTGAGACGTTAGCACAATTGAAGGGGCTGAGTATGCCTCCGCAGCTGCCCAAACGCAGTGTACCTACAAGGAGAAATAAATTATACATGAGAAAACTGAAGAAATAAACTCCTACCCAAAGAACACATGCAAAAAGCGTATGCACGGGAAAATATAATGGTCCCTGAAAGATACAATGTTCTTTTCATTGTATACCTTACACCAGACTTTAAAGCCCTTACCGAAGTATATCCATTTCAGCTCACATTTTGCATGGGATTTGAACTTTTGTTTAACACAGAATCAATAACATAATAGTTGACATTATTCTCAATCTAGTTTATTTTTTTATTTCAAATGTAGACGCTGCGTGACTTTGAACCCATCTTGTTAAATAAAGGAGTTCAGATATCATTTTCAAATTCAAATCAATGCAATCATATAAAGTCCTATCTGAAGACGGGTTTCCAAAAATGGAGCTAGTATCCAAGAGTACAATAATATATCTTTATAATACAACCCTCACCCCTTCAAAAGAATATAATTTTTATAACTATTTATTCATGCTTTTTTCTATAAATCAAGGAACTCCTGTCAAGACTGACATGTCTTTAACCTTCTTAAAAGGAAATGTATACTTTTAGGCAATTTGCAGAACATTTTAGTCGAAAAAAATAAGAATATGCTTTATGGAAGTAAACTTTCTTCAACTTATTGCTTGATCTATATACATATTGGCTCTCAATTCATAATTCTTGGAGTGCAATACTGCAAGTACATCCAATAGTAATGCAAACCATAATGGTAAAGGAAAAAGAGAGCTCCCAATCAATTTGTTGATGATGTGCAGCAAAGTATCATTGTATCACTCAAACACGGCAAATGAAAAATTTACAGCTACAAGGGAGGATAGGTAATCATATTATTCAAGAAAGAAGGATAGAAGATAGTATACTTACTACATAAAAGGCCCCAAGCAAAACAAGTAAAAACAAAGCAATGACAGATGTCTCAAGAGGTAAGACCATAAGCTTCTTTTCAATCTTAGACTTGATAGAAGGCTTTACATTCTCCTTTTCTTTCTTCCTGTTCTTCTTTGAAGGCCGTTCTTTTGTCGAGTCTTCAACCTTTTCAGTCTTCCCCACATCATTTTGTGGAGGAGCAATGTTACTAGAGCCAGTATCCCCTGCCTTAAAGGTCAATTTCCAAAAAAAACTCAGTCCAGAACCTATGGTATGACATGTTCCAGGAAGTTGGAGCAATGTCTTTTAGAAAATCAGATGGCATACTTACATCAGTCGGGGAGCTGTCAGATAAGCTAGGCAGCTGAAACTTAATTGATCGAGTAAACACATCAAAAGCGCCAGAAAGAGCAATGCCGGACAATATGCATGCTGCTGGAGCAAGTACAAGCATTAGACGCACCTGTCACGTCAGAAAATAAATCACCATAAGATTGAATCAAGTCAAAAGAAGTAATAGAATGAAAATATTGCTGCGTTCGTTCTTTACCATGACTCCAGAAAAGTACACTGAGGTTACTATGTAAAGGATCACGAAGGAACTTGCATCAGATAGAGGTGAAAAGCATGCCTGATCAATTCCAAGGAGTAAACTTAGTGTTAAGAGGCTTAGGTGAGGAAAAAAAGAAAACAGATTGGAAGTGAAAAATGATACGGCACTGATGAAACAGATGAATATCGAGAACTTACAATAATGCCAGCTGGAACCAAGAATGCAAGTACATTAATGTCCATAAAATATGATGGCCAAGTAGGTGGTTGATGTTCACTAACACTGGCAATAATTGGTATGTACTTGCTCGCGTATGTTCTGACATGATATATGACAGAAAAAAGAATCATGTCATACAGCTACCTTGTTAGAAGAAGTAAATGACACACCAAAAGAACAGATATAAAGATAACTCCTTGACGTTGTTAAGGCTGAAAAGCATCAGTTTCTTGAAGAGAAACAAGACAAATCAAACATATTTTATTGAGAGCAAAAAAACAGTAGACAGAAAGAGGGAGATGGGAAGAAACTTCATATTCTTGAGTTGCTTATCATGTGTATGTGATAAGGATGCACTGTTCAAATTTCAAGACCGCAGCAACTTGAATTTTAAACTCACATGGACCATATTCCACAGAGAACAAAAACGGAACCGCTATAGGGAACTGCTGATTGTAAAAAATAAAGATAAATGCTTCACTTGAGTACTGGCTATATTATCGAACCATATACAATAGCGTGCACTTGAAGCTAACAACTATCTAGCAAAGAAGGCCAAAAGTTCAAGGGCAAGAACGCGTGAGCAATGGGTACCATTACTGAATCAATAAAGATGCAGTGGATTACAGGGGGAAAACAAGAAGAAGAAGAACCTCCAGGCAGATTAAATAAATGGCATGCAGGTATCATAATTCTCTGGTATAAGATTTTTTTTCAGGAGAGGTCAGTTCATCTCAGCCTCCAAATAAAACCAGAACTTCTACACAAGCAGGCACAGATAACCAAAGGCAAAATAAGCAAGGCCGGCCCTTTGATCAAGCAGGCATAAAATGTGCATATAACCTAGGTGGTGATGTTCATAGGCAAAACTTACGGATCAAGAAGGCTTAGACTTCGTCCACTCCATCCCTTCGTTGGACTGGAAGCTACCACTGCGACAAGAATTGCTATCACAGCAAAACACACGACCCTGAATGACAGAAACATAAATATCGCAAGTCAATTAAGAAGGTTCTCATGCGTTATACACTTTTACTTCTACTCAACCAAATAGCAAAATTTCAGATTGTGGATTGGCATTATAAAGCTGCATTGAAAAAGGAATTTTGAAATTCACTAATTGGGTAAGGAATGAGTGCTTTGACATTAATTATAAGAGAAAAATCACCTTCACATATTGACCCTGTTGCAACAATTCGCAGCAGATAATATAATATTTGAACAAAATTATGCAGCAGCTAAGGGTAATGAAGCTTACAGGCCAACAGATACAACAAGTGTAACAGCTACTTTAAACATTTTTGGAGAGAGAATTCCTTTGATGTAATATGCAAGAGCTACCACATGGATGATAATGAAAACCTGCAAATAATTCACAATAGAATAGGGTGTCAGCAAACTTGAAAGGATGAAAAGGTTAATAATATGACAGAATCAAAATGTCGATGACCTAGGGCACAACAAAATGAGCTAAATGGCAAATGCAACAGAAAGCAAAAGCGCCCATGAACACATACTCACTTCCCTATAACTCAGTTCCTCAACTAAAGATTCATCTAGCTTGTAATAAGAATTGATTGTAAGAAGATATGCTTATTTTCACAGGGTAAAGCATCTTAAAATTTGCTATATCTAAATCGAGCTGCATACATGAAAATGAACCTCATATAAATTCTATTCATATCACAAGTTCAAGGAAAACCTAATATCTTTTGTGCTGGCACATCTAGTTAACAATTAGATTATGTTGACCAGCCAGTATTGTCATCAACCGTGCAACCTTGAAATATCAACCTGGAAAATGTGCAAGAATAAGGTACTTACTCGAGATTACTTTATTTACAGGGAAAAATGATAGTTTTTCCTGAGATAGGAATATTTTATCTTTAAGATGATTCAAGGAAAGGAGTGAAGCCATCTTTGAGGTTGATAGATATTATACAGCTTCCTAAGTTGGACTACAACAAGGATGACAAATTCACATTTTTATGTTATATTATGTTGATGTGGAGAAAGATGTCAGTCTTGTCAAACTTTACCCTTCAATATGGCTGTATGGTACAAATAATAAACAAAGAGAATAATTTAAAAACCATTTAACATATGAAAGAATAGAAGTGTTTTTGTGTTATATATCACAGGCCTTCGTTGTTCCATCATATGAAGTAGAAGCAAGTTAGTAGAATTGACATTCTGCGGACATTTCAAGCCAAATGAAAATATGTTTTGTTTCTTTCCACACTACATACTAAATGGGCTAAGGCTTAACAATAGTTAATCTTCCCCTTCCTGAAAAAGAGTGTCATTCCTTTTCGGATGTTCTCATAATAGTGTCCAATTTGAAAAGCAAAGTATCTTTTATGTTAGCCTTACAAGAATATCTTCAGATCTAATAATAATAAATAGTATCTACACATCATATTGATTTTAAGGGTAAAGTTGGAGCGCAAAATATTTGTACATAATTATATTGAGGTCAAATTACTCCCCTTAATCCATGTGGTCAGACAAATGGACTCTGTTTTCGGAAAGGAGGGACTAAACATAAAAAAAAAAAAAAAAAAAAAAAGCAATGGGGCGATAACAATGCCGAAAATATCACCATTCATTTGTATGTACTCACCAAAAATGATGCAAAATGTTCTGATGTCATGACTGCATTGAAACCAACAACAGGGACCAAAGCTGCCAAGAGTGTTCCCAGGACCACCTGCATAGATATGGGAAATTATGTAAATGTAACAAAGAAATATCTACTAAAACTGTTAAGCTTCATATAATATAGTTGGTCCCAAACTAACTGCTTAAATAAAACACGCGAATTATTTCAAAATATGCTGCAAGCCCAATGAAAATTCAAAAACACTTACAAGTGGTGCATATGCAATGTACAGCCGAGAAGAGTAGCGACCAGTTACAATGCAAAGAAGAGCGTGCATTGGTATGAGATTGATAATAAAGGTGTACCCTCCCCAAGAGCAAACCTGAAGATGGAAGCATGATTCAGAAAATGTAAGAATAAAAGAATAAGTACATTAGAAAGAGAAAGTATCACAAGGTAGAAGTCATACTTAGAAGGATAACACTTAAGGCCTACCATATAAAAGTATGCAATGGCATTCAAAGTTGCATAGAACAGGGACCCCGTGTTCAGTGTCTGCAGATAAAACCTTTATTAACAAATAGTTCTATGTACAAGTAACAATCCATAAACACGATTCCATTAACAAACATGAAAAACAGAAATAAAAACTGGTAATCTAAAAATATTATTTTCCAACAAGTAATATGGGGCATAACGGGGACAAGAGTCAAAATCAAAGGCTGACCTTTATATAAAGATAAAATGTGAAGATCAAGGCAAAGATGGCTACAGCCTCATTGTCATAACTTCCAGCCACAGATCGAGATATGTAGGATGGCACCTGAAAATCATAACAATAAAATGAAGCAATTTATCATAAAGATTAAGCGCCAATAAACAATGAGGCTCGTGTAAGGATATGAAATTTGAAAATAATGGACAGCAATATCAATTTGTAAACCATGCACGCCTCGATGGACCCTGCTCATGAGAACAAATATTCAACTCAAATATCCAAGAAACAAGAAAGTTTGAGCAAGGCAATCTAGGGCCGAAATATCACTAAGACAAGGTACAACTGACCAATTCATGTCATTATACCAACAACTAAACTACTATTCCTATAAAGTTATCTGCTGATTGAGAATGATATTAAACATAAAGCAAATTCTAAGTTTAGTAAAAAAAACACATAACAAGGAGGAAATGAATTTGGATCCTACACTTGAATCAAATTTTCAAGCATAGTACTCCGTATCAAGGACTGACTTCTTTAGAGATGCTAGAAAGCTTTATGCTACACAAATTTAAAACATGAATTAAAAATAATCTAAAAGTGCTGCACTACATAAAATTTCACATTTACAAAACTAAAAATACAAGTAACCTGTTCTAAAATTTACCATGGCAAGAAGAGCAGCAGCAGTCAGTCCAGCACCCGGCCCCTTTACTTCCTGTAAAGGCACAATCAAACAAGAGTCAGATATCTCTTCACGGATCTAAATTTTGGAGTGCAGCTGTTTCTAAATAAACCAAAAAAACAAAATCAAGAGTAAACAAACCTTTGTCAAGAAAAAGGTTGACCATGCAGCAAAAGCCGAGAATATAGGAGCAGTGAACACACACACAGTTTCCACAGATAGAGGTATATTCAAAGAATTGAGAACCCTGTCATCCAAAATAAGTGAAATGGGGTGCCATTGACATATAATTTGTGAATAAATAATAACTGCTAGATCTTAATAACCAATGGCAAGCTATTGCCTTATAACCATTGTAATAAATTGTTAAGATGATTGTTCAACGCACCACCATAAAGTGCCAGCTGTCAGAGTCAATCCAGGATATACAGTTCCGCCAATGACACGCCCTAGAGGATACCTTGAGAGTAACATGAACAGTGTCACTTTAGCTTCATAAAGCATCAACCTTACTAACAGAACAAGGAACATTAATCTTATCTAAAGATATACTTCTGATGGAAATTACCATGTTCGATCATCAAACCAATTCCAGAAGTCGTATATTCCATTTTTTGTGAGAAACTGGGATCAGAACAAAGTTTTATCACGTTCATATCCTTGAAAATAGTAAAAAAGCACAGAAACATTTTTATACACACTAACACATGCACATAACTAACGGAACATGTAATCATTTGTGAAAGATTAGGAGGAATACAAGACTCTATGCTGATATCAGAGAGAGAGAGAGAAAGCATGTTAATGATCTCTCTCCCATATTTGGTTCATCACTTGTATTATGCAGGGTTCTTTTCAGTTTGTTCAGTCCCAGTATAGAACAGCCATAGGCCATAGCGTTGCAATATTGTTGGGTATCTCCAATTTGAACTCACAATCTACAGTTCTAATGCCTTAACATCCGAATGTCTTGGGGGCCTAAGTGGTTAGAATGGCCAGATTTTCAAATGAGCTGTTCTCAGGTTTGCTTTCGAGTACATTATACAAGCCCAATCAATCTTATACTTGGTACACTGAACAGAACCCCCAATCCAAGCTACTTTTATGAAACAAAAATAAGAAAGGTACCCTATATTTCATATAAAGAGATTAAACTTCGTCAAGTTTAGGTTTTTCTTCACTTGTTAGGTAGCATTCTCAGTTCCAGGCTTCCTGCAAAGACCACCCTCTGAATTACTCTAAACAAAGTTGATGTTTGTGATAGATGACAGATGACATGTTGAAATTATAGCTTAATTATACATTTATAAAGTACCTCATACAATTACTGGACAAGACAATCATATGCCAATTACAGAATTCAAACTTCCACTTCAACCAATGCCCCCATTTTCAAGTTATTATTAGAAATGGCAATAAAAAACAAATTCAAACCTGAGTAACTCTGTAATTAAAATAAGGATCGAACTCATGAATAACACTCTCATACTTGATAACCTGCAAAATGCACACCAATACATAATCAACCGAATCACTAATAAGTTAAGCAAACCAAAATTCAAAAACAACAATACTTAATGATTGGATAAGCATTTGAATTTCAATATCCAGATCTGAACTAAATCAACAAACAAATGAATTCAGCGATCTTAACCGAGAAAATCCGGATCGAGAATGCGAGAACGCCAATTAAGACGAGGATGAAGAATGACAAAACATTTCCACATGCGTTTCGTAGATTCGACGCCTTTGCTGCAGTGTCCGTAGCCGCCATTAACGGCCTGAATATGAGCTCCGATATGTGACTGTGTGTGTTTGTGTGTGAGAGAGAGTGAGGCAGTGGAGGAGTTTTGTAGGTGGGTACCCAGGGAGAGAAGACTGGGGAGACGACTTTTTTTTCGCAGGCGAGCTGATCGTGGTGAAATTATAGAATTAGCCCTTATGAAATTATGGAGTTGGCGTTAGATAAGTTAACGAGAGGGGTTAGATGGTAATTTCAGGATTTGTTGCAACGTGGCATGGTATGATTTGTTGGAGGTACGTAAAATTGTGTGACGTAAGCATAACTCCATCTGCCCTGAAGACAGCGGCCCATTTGTTTTTCAGCAAATCCTAAATACGCTAATCAGGCTAGGCAAGCCGGTTCAGGCGATTCCGATTCTGAACCGACGGTTCACCAAATCGAAAAAGAAAAGAAGAAAGTGTAATCGAATTGGATTTGGATGGTTTCGATTCAAGATTATGAACCGTTCGTACTGGTTTCGATTCACGATTGAACCGCCATTTTTAAAAAAAAATTGAAAATAGCAAAGACAGAAACTTTGGTGCGGCCGCCCTAACTTGTTGGTGCGATCGCCCTAACTTTTAAACTGTTAAATTTTTAACAATTTTTTCAAAAAATAGTTAATTTTTTAACAGCTTCTGTTAAGTTCTGTAAAAAAGTTAATCTTTTTTAAAAAAATTGAATAAAGAAGACTATTTTAGATTTTTGTTTACTACATACATTCTTCTTGCCCCTATCGCCACTGACGTCACGAGATGAAGACATTTTTTGTGTGAAGAAAATGGAATTATGTAAAAAAAATGGAATTTTGTGAAAATAATGAAATTATGTGGAAAAATTAATGGAATTATGGAGACTTTGAGATAATAGAGAGATTGAGAGAATGGGTTGAGAATGGTGTGAAAAAAATGAAGGGAGGGGAGGGTATTTATAGGTTGGAAAATGGAGAGAAAAAGTTAAAAAAAATATAAAAAAAAAATTACATTTTAGCCCCTAAAACGGCTAGAAAGTCGTTATCTAACGGGCAAGTACGTAACAGCAACTGTCGAATCAAGGTAATCAACGCCCAGATCAAGTAGCCATTATCGCATCCGAACCGTCGGTTCCGGTTTACGGTTCCGATTTACGGTTCCGGTTCACGGTTCATGAACCGACGGTTCACCGGTTTTAAAAAATAAAAACCGTAACCGAATCGGATAACCGACGGTTTGGTTCAAGAGCGATTCACGGTTCAGGCGGTTGCGGTTTCCCGCCAGTTCTTGTCGGTCCGGTTCCGGGCCAAACCGGCGGTTCAGGCACGGATGGGCAAGTCTAAACCAGGCCCAAACTTAGTAATGCAAAATTGGGCAAATTCCATTTTAGTTACTTGAGTTTGTCGAGTTGTTTCAATTGGTTATCGAATTTGCATTTGTTACAAGTTGGTTATTGAATTTGACTTTTTGTTGCAATCAGGTATAATTTTGGATGAACCGTTAAAAATCTAACGAATAGCATAACATGTGTCTTGCATAGTTGCATGTGACATTTAAAGGGGTATTTTTATCATTTCGCTAGAGCTTGGCAAAAGTGAGTCAAATAGATGTTACCATATTGCAATTTGTCCAAAATATAAATATTACTCACATTTAAAAAATAATTTTTTATTTTTATATTCTAAAATGTGAAGTAAACTTTTTTAATAATTATTTATATTTATATTTATATATATATATACTAGTACATATGCCCGTGTCCAAGGACACGGTGTTTTTTTTTTTTTTTTTTTCAAATTAATTTTTTTAATTTAAAAAAATAAAAAAATTAGTTACTTAATTAATTTAAGTAAACCCTCCTAAAGCTCACTTTTAGCCCAAACCCAAAGTCTTAGCACAAATTAAGGGTAAAATAGGAAACAGACTAAATAGTGAGGGCAAAATAGGAAAAAACCCCTCCGGAACTGTTCATAGAACTGTTCACGGAGGGGTTTAATTTATACTATAGATATATATATATATGTAGCTATTCAAATGAGAACCAAATTTATATGAGAACCAAATTTATATGAGAACCATGAGAACTAAACCCAACCATTGGATTAAAAACACATTAATGCTTCAGATTAAAAAAAAAAGATAGAGGGGGTGGCATTTTCATAATTATTGTGAACTAAATCCCCCTCAAATTTCAAAATAAAATATCTCAATATCTATAAGTCGAAAAAAAAATTTGAAAACACTGATTTTTTTGTCTTGACGAGACGATTCAAACTAGATCCCTGAAGATAGGATTTTGAAAAAATAATATTGAACAACGTCTAATTTTTAAAACACTAGCTAATTAACTAGTGTACACTAGCTAGTTAAGTAATGTACAATAGTAATGTATATAGTGTACACTAGCTAGTTAGCTCGTGCACACTAGCCATATGGCTTATACTGGATAATATCTTGACTTGGTCTTGGCCAAGTCCTTGTGTACACTAGCTAATTAACTAGTGTACACTAGCTAGTTAAGTAATGTGCACTAGCTAATTAACTAGTGTACACAAGGACTTGTGTACACTAGCTAGTGTACACTAGTTTACTAGCTATCTACTTTCTAAATATTTGGTGAATAGAACCCCTAACCACCCCGTTAGAAGAGAACATAAGCTTTATAGAACCTAAGCTGGAGCCTGACTTGGTGCGTGCAATTGCTTTTTCTAGCGTAACATTCTAGAGGCTTTTGCGGTTGATGAGAAGACCAAGGAACAATTTTTTGAGAGGCTTAATTTGCTTGGGATTATGGTGGAGACTATTGACCTCCATATGTCGGTTATTTGTTTAGTGAAGTCTTATTATAGAAAATTAATTAGATTAAAACGTTGTGGATCTATTTTATTGTTTTTTCTTTAATACGTTTAGTCATCTATAGCATTGTAATTTCAACTTTTGCTCGATTTGGTAGTGGTGTTCATCGATCTGATCTTATTTCATTATTAAATCAATCACTATATCATGCTTACAATTGATCTTGTTCGCAAGTTTCTGATTATTTTATGCAATTGAGATGAAAAGTATGAAATTGAATGGTGCCTTAGAAGATAACATATTTTCTTGTTATGCATATGCAACTGTATTTTATGTGGGTTGTTAAGTAATGTATATAGTGTACACTAGCTAATTAACTAGTGTATACTAGCTAGTGTACACAAGTCCTTGTGTACACTAGTTAATTAGCTAGTGTACATTACTTAACTAACTAGTGTACACTAGTTAATTAGCTAGTGTACACAAGGACTTGGCCAAGATCAAGTAAAGGTATTGTCCAGTATAAGTCATATGGCTCGTGTGCACGAGTTAACTAGCTAGTGTACACTATATACATTACTATTGTACTTAGCAATGGCTAATGCATGAGTTAAGCGTATTTTTAAAATTAGACGTTGTTCAATATTATTTTTTCAAAATCTGAACCTCAATCAATCAGGCGGCCATTTCATCTGTCTCCCACATGCAAGTGGAGATGATAAACTGATTGACCTGAGACGTACAAACCAGAAAATCATACCAATTAATGTCAATCATCCATACAACTAAGCTCCAACAATAACGACTCTGAGATAACTTGGCCCTTTTTAGGAACCTTGAATATTGCTGAATTTGTTTGAGAATTTTATTTTCATTTCATTTCAACACAGCATTTACGTAAAATTCATATTGAAAGTTGTATTTGTGGTCTCAGCTTCTCTCTCGGTAGAGTATTATGAGTATACATAGTAATGTTACATGCACATGAGTAAAAAAAAAGCATTAGGTTGAGTGTACACGAGTTAACTAACTAGTGTACACTATATACTTAGCCATGGCTGATGAACATTAAAATTAAACTTGGGTATACTAGCTAAGTTGCTAGTGTACATTACTTAACTAGCTAGTGTACACTACTTAATTAGCTAGTGTTTTAAAAATTAGACGTTGTTCAATATTATTTTTTCAAAATCCTATCTTCAGGGATCTAGTTTGAATCGTCTCGTCAAGACAAAAAAATCAGTGTTTTCGAATTTTTTTTTCGACTTATAGATATTGAGATATTTTATTTTGAAATTTGAGGGGGATTTTAAATGATGACGTTAATCTGGAGCATTGATGTGTTTTTTAATCCAATGGCTGTTAGTGGTTCTTATGGTTCTCATAAAATTTTGGTTCTCATTATAATAGGACCCTATATATATATATATATATATATATATATATATATATATATATATATATATATATATATATATATATATATATATATACATACATACATATATTCACAAAGTGCAGAAAAAGAGTAATACCCAACTAGATCAGTCCCAAAATGGTCTAGGTAAGAATCAGGGTTGCACTATTCTGTCCCACTTCTGTCTTTCCCTTTCAAAAAAGTGTCGAACTACGATGACCTGAGCCCCTTAGTCCATCTGTAAAAGGGAAACGTAGGCAACCATTATTGGTCCGGTCTCAAAAATAAATAAAATTTCAAATTCAGCATCAACCATTTGTGTCTTGAAAAACTCTTAAATTAACCCACAATTCATTACAGTTAAAACACTTTTTGATGAGTTCAAGCACGGTCTACTCTCGACTCATTACATGCTTACAAACGGGAAATAAAATACTTAATTAAAACTAATGTGTCTGCAATGAAAGTGGGTGGATAATCTGAACAATAAGGTCATTCTAGCCATCTATGCTTGTACCTTCATCTTTCTTCCCTTTGCCTTTACCACGACGGGTATTTTTCATTTGTGTCGGCAGTATTTCTGTCAACCTCGCGCCAAGCTCTGGGACTCTTCCCATTGTCTCCACCAAACCCGTCACTGTTAGTGCATCTCTTTCCCTCGCTCTATCACGAGCCACAGCTCTTCTAGCTGACATTTCTTCGCTTTCCCTTGCCGATGGAATCGCTCTGGCTTCATCCCCAGCATCATCTTGGGGATTGGCTTTGGTTTCCGCTCTTCTCAGAGATGAACTATCCCGACGATTGGGACCCAAAAGTTTGCTTCATCTCTACAGGATTCTCATTTGACTTTTTCCCAGATGCATTTCATTCCAATTCAAATAACCAGTAGGCAAGATGGTGCTCCCTCTCCGATAAAAGAGAGCCCTAACTAGAAAAGACGAGTACTGCCACAGTCATATGAAAAGCAAGAACGTCGAACTATCCTCCATGAAAAGAGGCCATATCTCAAAGGTAAAGACGTCAGTAAAACTCGTCAAAGGAACCTGTTCCATCCCAAATTGTCTCAAGACCAAGGATGGAATATAAAAAGAAGATTGAGAAAATCCCGGAACTCTGACAACAAAAGAACCAGCCTGAATGGTCCGGCACATCTGCAACTTCCAGTGTGGAACCCACCATCGCAAATGATGCGTGCAAAGTTTGGCCATCCAAATCTCCCAGTCAGCTTGGCCACCCTCTATTTCCAAAGGCCTCCGAAAATAGGACCAAGGATCACAAGTTACCGGAGCCTCAGGCATAACCTGAAGCCTCTCCCGGAGCCACAAAGTAAGGAAAGCAGGGCTTCCTCCCCACATGTACTGGCTACCATTGGCCATCCGATCGATACCATGAAACGTTTCCCCCAAGATCAAAGGAATAATATCCTCGCCTCCTCGGCAATGTCCCACCATGTCCAAAACCTTGCAGTGGCATACTCCCAAGGAAGTAAACATAAACAGGGTACTGATTGCACACAAACCAAAGGCATCCCACTTAGCCGCACTCTCACCCTGATTCATGAATTCATCAGGGATTCCAGAAATATCCAGATACTCAGTATACGGTATTAGCATCCCATGTGCTTCTCCAATAGAGATACCGAGAGATGACATCAATTTTTCTGCTATTGACATCCCTCCCACTAAAGGAAGAGCCACCTGCTCCACTTCAGGACCTCCAATAAGGGCCCGAAAGTCTTCAAAAGTAGGAGTGATTTCATTGTACGAGAAAGTGTACACATGCCTCCTCACATCCCAGAAACGAGCGGCAGCTCTCAAGAGTTCCCAGTCAGGATAGAGCTCCTTCAAAGACCAAACCGACCTCACCTTGTAGCAGTCTTCAAAGAACGTTTTTCCATGCTTCCCGAGTTGTCTTGTCCACATTTTGAACTTCTCCAAAAAAATGCTCTTGTGTTTGTGGAGATAATCTTGGAAAGGAAGCCATGATAGAACTTTGGTGATGAAAGAACCGTAGAATCAGTTTCAGAAGTCAGAGAAAGTATTGCAGTTTACGATGAATGCGCAAAGAATCAAAGAAATTAAATAACCATGCCAAATTGCAATACAGGTCACACGGCCTGTTTTACTTAATGGATGGGGCAGCTTTTCAGCCTAGCTACTTCGTGTTCCCCTCCTTTTCCAAAACTCCTACTGTTTATCAAACAGCAAAGTAGCCTTTGAATTTAGCCATATCATGCCAAAACCTTTCCAGACTCGTGCAACGGTGCAAGAAAATAAAAAAATATATATGATCACAATCAATAAATTCAGTCCATTAAATCTGTCATGTTTATTTCAGTGCATTCTGTTATAAGTAACACAGTCCATCAAATTTGTCATGTTTATTTCAGTGCATTCTGTTATAAGTAACACAGTCCATCAAATCTGTCATGTTTATTTCAGTGCATTCTGTTATAAGTAACACATCCATTAGATATGCCATGTTTATTTCAGTGTATTCTGTTATAAGTAACACAGTCCATTAAATCTGTCATGTTTATTTCAGTACATTCTGTTATAAGTAACACAGTCCATTAAATCTGTCATGTTTATTTCAGTGCATTCTGTTATAAGTAACACAGTCTATTAAATCTGTCATGTTTATTTCAGTGCATTCTGTTATAAGTAACACAGTCCATTAAATCTGTCATGTTTATTTCAGTGCATTCTGTTATAAGTAACACAGTCCATTAAATCTGCCATGTTTATTTCAGTGCATTCTGTTATAAGTAACACAATCCATTAAATCTGTCATGTTTATTTCAGTGCATTCTGTTACAAGTAACACAGTCCATTAAATCTGTCATGTTTATTTCAGTGCATTCTGTTATAAGTAACACAGTCCATTAAACCTGTCATGTTTATCGCAGTGCATTCTGTTATAAGTAACACGGTCCATTAATTCTGCTACGCTTATTTCAGTCCATTCTGAGATAATGTACATATCTCTGTTATTTTCTTTTACACATAATTTGTTAAAACATTATTGTCTGTCCGTTTCTTTGGCACGATATTTTATTTTTGCTTATCTAATTCTTTTGTAAATAACAAATGATAACAGTAAATAGAAGCAGCATAATACTTATAGTGCTATGAAAATTCTTGCCCCAGAACAAGGGCACTATAAATAAAGTCCAGCAATATCCAAAATAAATAAAAAAGGGAAAGGTCTAAAAGCTAGCAAACTACTCGGATTCCTCCTCCTCATCATCAGAGCACTCAATATACTGTGAAGCCACAAGAGGCTCGGTATAAAAGAGATGGCTCATGAAGTCATTCACCCCAGGAACCGAGGAATACTGGCATGGCTCATAGGTTCTCGAGGACTCCCCGTGGTAAGACCCTGAGCGCCCATACGTCTGGAACCCAGCAGTTCCCCTTTGATCAAACCCGGTGTAGGACGACTGTCGATCCATCGTCTGAAAGCCTGGAGCCTCGCTATGCTCGAACCCGGCAAAAGAAGAATGAAAGCCCGGTGCTTGGGATCCCGCAGTCCCACCATAGCCAAAATCGGGAAACGACGAGTAACCCCCATAAGATTGGGAGCCCGAAGTCCCGCCATAAGCAAGACCAAATGAAGAGGATGGACAAGTCTGAGATTCAGAGACCCCACCCTGATAGCTGGGAGATGGACCAGATGTCCCATCCACTCCTGTTCCACCAGTCGAAGCTGATGCCTCTCCCTAGCCACCGACGGTCTAGAAGGCATAGGCTCATACACAGACGTACTCCTTCGAGAGCAGCAGCCGATGAAGTTGAGCAGTTTCCAGGCCAAGCTCATCGATCCCTCCAAGCGCCGGACAGCCAAATTGTGGACATGCGCCGGGACCTGCACATCAAGGAAATGATTAAAAGACAGGATAAACAAATGGAAATATGCGTGCAACATATACATATGCATATATCAAAATTACTCACAGTAGCATCGGGATCCACCCGATATCGAGAACTCGGCTGCTCAAGGATCGGGATCACCAGTCGTCTACGTGAACCATTCGGACCCTCATACGGAAAATGAGGATGAGGAACAAAATACTCTTGGGGACGTGCACTTTCCTCTCTCTCCCGGGCCTCCACTTGTGGACTCCTCAGTCTCATCTTCACATACTCATCATAATTAAGCCCAAAGATGACAAACTCCTCATACCGCACCCCCGCCCTATACCGGACCAGCTCTCCCTCATCCATCTTCAAAGGCTGCATCATGTGCAGGGGAGGATCCCTAGGGACAATGAAAGCCGATCCCCGAGAATACTGACAGTTCACTCGATCACCCATATACATAATGTCACAGTAGAACCCCACCAGGAGCTTCCTTGAGATCGTGACTACTTTGGCATCATTAATGACTTCATAATCAAGCCCATGCCACCAAGATAGGTTCACTCTCTGTGAGAAATCTCGCTCCAGGGCCCCGCAAACCTCCTCATAGCTAACCCTAGTACTATCCCTTGTCTTCCCGCCAAGTCGGGCATTCTTCTGCTAAGAACGTATGGCCGGGAACAAACCAAGGTAATCATCCTTGATCCCCCACCGCTGCGGGCGAAAAACCTCGAAGCACCAGACCTGAGAAAGAAACAGAAGGACGTCATTTACAGATGTACATGTGCAATTAAAAAGCATATAAGAAATAAATGACAAAGTAAGGAAGAAAGAAAAGAATACTCACATCCAAGACAAATTGGAAGTAGTAAACAGAGTTCTCCTCCCCGCGAGAGAACTTATCCAGACCATAGTACATCTCAGCCAGACCGGCCTCTCCCCAAGCGTACCCACCAACCGCCTCCAAATCGGTCAAAGAATGAAGCAGAGCAAAGGGACACTTCGTATCACCATTGGGAAAAATGGTAGCAGAAAGAGCAAACCATAAAAAGCATCGGGCCAACCGCTCGGCCGTCATCATCTCAGAACCAGTTAAGAAAGCCTCAATCCCCGCGGTGATGCGTTTCTCCATCGGACCATACAAAATGCCGGTACCTCTCTCATCTGTAACCTGAAAGCCCAACAAGCCTGAGAGCTGATCAATGGTGAAATCCTCGAACCACCGAATGGTGTTACCCGTAAAGGACAAGCCAGTGATAGTCGCAAAATCAGTAGGAGTAATCGTAACCTCCCCCCACTTAAGGTGAAAAGTATGGGTGGTATCCCACCACCGCTCGCTCAAAGTCACATGAAGCTACTTATTTCGCTGAGTCAAGGCCACTTCCGTGACTGCTTCAATAAAGCTGCCCAGACCAGTATCAAGCACTATCTGTCGGGGACTTCTCTCCCCAACCCGAGCCACATCAGGGAATCCCATCCACAATGCGCGAACCGCTTCAGCGTCTCCTCGACTTTTCACGTGGGCAAGTTTTGGAGTCCCTCGCCCCTGCAGGTAAAACACAGCAAAGGTATGATTAGATACAAAGAATAATATATACAGTGTGCACATGATAAAATATGTAAATACACGCAAGTATGTTATTATAAAAGAAAAATCATACCATTTCATCATAAAATTCCGTCTTCATTTGACAGATTTTATCCATTTTCGTTATAAAATTTCCGTTTAGTTATAACAGAGTTTTATTCATCTATCCATAAAATTCCGTCTTCATTTGACGGATTTTTATCCATTTTCGTTATAAAATTTCCGTTTCGTTATAACGGAGTTTTATTCATCTATCCATAAAATTCCGTCTTCATTTGACGGATTTTATCCATTTTCGTTATAAAACTTTCATTTCGTTATAACGGAGTTTTATTCATTTCATCATAAAATTCCGTCTTCATTTGACGGATTTTATCCATTTTCGTTATAAAATTTCCGTTTCATTATAACGAAGTTTTATTCATTTCATCATAAAATTCCGTCTTCAATTGACGGATTTTATCCATTTTCGTTATAAAATTTCCGTTTCATTATAATGAAGTTTTATTCATTTCATCATAAAATTCCGTCTTCATTTGACGGATTTTATCCATTTTCGTTATAAAATTTCCGTTTCGTTATAACTGAGTTTTATTCATTTATCCATAAAATTCCGTCTTCATTTGACGGATTTTATCCATTTTCGTTATAAAATTTTCGTTTCGTTATAACGGAGTTTTATTCATTTCATCATAAAATTCCGTCTTCATTTGACGGATTTTATCCATTTTCGTTATAAAATTTTCGTTTCGTTATAACGGAGTTTTATTCATTTATCCATAAAATTTCGTCTTCATTTGACGGATTTTATCCATTTTCGTTATAAAATTTCCGTTTCGTTATAACGGAGTTTTATTCATTTCATCATAAAATTCCGTCTTCATTTGACGGATTTTATCCATTTTCGTTATAAAATTTCCGTTTCGTTATAACTGAGTTTTATTCATTTATCCATAAAATTCCGTCTTCATTTGACGGATTTTATCCATTTTCGTTATAAAATTTGCGTTTCGTTATAACGGAGTTTTATTCATTTCATCATAAAATTTCGTCTTCATTTGACGGATTTTATCCATTTTCGTTATAAAATTTTCGTTTCGTTATAACGGAGTTTTATTCATTTATCCATAAAATTTCGTCTTCATTTGACGGATTTTATCCATTTTCGTTATAAAATTTCCGTTTCGTTATAACGGAGTTTTATTCATTTCATCATAAAATTCCGTCTTCATTTGACGGATTTTATCCATTTTTCATTATAAAACTTTCGTTTCGTTATAACGGAGTTTTATTCATTTCATCATAAAATTCCGTCTTCATTTGACGAATTTTATCCATTTTCGTTATAAAATTTTCGTTTCGTTATAACGGAGTTTTATTCATTTCATCATAAAATTCCGTCTTAATTTGACGGATTTTATCCATTTTCGTTATAAAATTTCCGTTTCATTATAACGGAGTTTTATTCATTTCATCGTTAAATTCCGTCTTCATTTGACGAATTTTATCCATTATCGTTATAAAATTTCTGTTTCGTTATAACAGAGTTTAATTCATTTATCCATAAAAATTCGTCTTCATTTAACGGATTTTATCCATTTTCATTATAAAATTTCCGTTTCATTATAACGGAGTTTTATTCATTTCATCATAAAATTCCGTCTTCATTTGACGGATTTTATCCATTTTCGTTATAAAATTTCCGTTTCGTTATAACGGAGTTTTATTCATTTCATCATAAAATTCCGTCTTCATTTGACGGATTTTATCCATTTTTCGTTATAAAATTTCCGTTTTATTTTAACGGATTTTTATCCATTTCTTTCGCAAAAAAGAAATTCTGTCTCATTTAACGGAATTTTCACTTCAATTCACTAATTCCCAAAAGGTCCTTTTCGTTAGGAACTTTTCAATTTAAATTTTTAAAATTCATTTTAATCCAAATTTTTTCCACATAAATCATATAATCATGTTCCATATAGCATATTAAAATTTCTCAAAGCAATAAAAATGTCCAAGAACGCATAGATAAAAGCATGCATTTTTCGTCCCAATTTTAATTCACTTTAATTTTGGAAAAAATAACTAGGCATAGAATAAATTCGTCAAAATTTCCACATTGCCTACCCATACTCCCAATTGCATCAAACCAAGTTCAATTTTAACATGCAAGCATGGCAACACCAAAAGCCCCAAATTTGGGCAACAAGAACCCAAATATCATAATTAATTCAAAATTCAAAATTAACAAAGCAATTCAAGAATGCTTACCCCTCTTGCAATTCCCTCCTTAGATTTGTGACCTTCCTTCCCCTTGTAGAAGTCGGATGCATCCAAAGGAAACTTAGTGGTCCGAATGGTCCTTTTTATCCTCTTCCTCATGTTATCAATCCTCCTATGGCGACCCCTTCGCACTAATCCACCTTCCATTGTGTTAATCTTTCAAAATGACACGAGGATTTGAAGAAAAGTTTGAGTTTTTCCTCCTTTTTCTCTCTTCTTTCTCGACTTTTCTTTCTTTCTCTCTTTCTTTCTCTCTGTTTCTGTCGAAATTCTGGTTCAAAAACCAGAAATTTGAAAGACAGGCCACACGGCCTGTTTTACACTTTAATTTATTTTGGGCCTAATTGGCCCATTCAGCCCATCGTTGGCCCGTTTAATCCTTTCTCGTTCCAAAACTCTCCCGAGTATAAATTCCAATCATTCTTTCGAGTACAAATTTAACTCCTCTCCCGAGGTTAAATTTTCAAAAGTCAACATTTGACTTTTCCGTTCCCAAGTTTAAATTTTCTAACTTTTCCGTTAGAACTTTTCCGAACGTTATCCCCACTAGCCCTTGTGCTCTCCCAAGTATAGATTTAAGTTACTCTCCCGAGTATAAATCTCTCTCCCCAGAAGAAATCCAATTCCTCTCCCAAGGATAAATCTCATTTTTGATCATATCGTTAGAATTTTTAACAATATTTTTAACCATTGTCGTTAAAATTTCAACGATAATCCCCAGTCAAGTCTCCACAATTTACAGATACTCTCCTGAGTATAAATCACTCATGTTACCCATCGTTATAACCTTTAACGTTATCAACTATAACGTTACCCATCATTAAAATCTTTAACGTTATCAACTATAACGTTACCTTTCGTCTCTAACCAACATCGTTAGAACCTTTAACGTTATCAACTATAACGTTACCTATCATTAAAATCTTTAACGTTATCAACTATAACGTTACCCTTCGTCTCTAACCAACATCGTTAGAACCTTTAACGTTATCAACTATAACGTTACCCATCATTAAAATCTTTAACGTTATCAACTATAACGTTATCCTTCGTCCCTGATCATGTCATCAGAAGTTAATGCAGTCTAACCATTGTTGTTAGAACATAAACCCCATTCCCCAGCAGGATGTTATCCTCTCCTGAGGTTAAAATCTAGAAGATATCGGCTAAAACTTGTCTTTCTTATAAAGATAAGCATTCGGTTAACTTTTCCGGTTTCTTCTCTTCTCTTTTCCTTCGAATATCCTCTCCAGAGGTTAAAATTCCTTTCTAAATTGCTTCAAACGCTCTCTCCATTCCCCTAGTATTAGGACATTAAAACATCTTTCCCCAACTTAGTCTGCCTTTTGTTTAGTTTTAATGCCTTAAACCTAGCCCATTCCGTTAGGTTTCCATCAACTTCATTAAGATCCCCAGCGTAAGATCTCCTGTCACTTCATTAAGATCCCCAGCGTAAGATTTCCTGTCACTTCATTAAGATCTCCAGCGTAAGATCTCCTGTCATTTCGTTAAGATCTCCAGCGTAAGATCTCCTGTCACTTCATAAGGTATCCCCCAGATTGGGATCCTTATTTGTTTCGACGACCCCACTTTCTTCGTAAGTAATGTCGTCGAGGGGCTACTGTAAGTACCCCAATCTGTGTCACTAGATTGTCAAAAACACTCAAAGGTAAACTTCCAATAAGTTTACTTTTCAAGTTCAAAGCCTTTCTGAACTTCGTGAAAACTCAAAAGGACCTTCTGGGAATTTCATTATTTCAGGGATCTTATGGGAATTTCAACTGTAAGTGCCTCAAGTCTGTGTCATTGAATCATTAAAAACACTCAAAAGTAAATTTCCAATAAGTTTACTTTCAAGATCAGAGCCTTTCTGGAACTTTTCAGAATTCAAGGACTTTATTGGAATTTCCAAAAGTTCAAGGATTTCTTCCTTCCTTTCAAAAGTTCAAGGTCTTTTCTGAGAATGATCAAAGTTCATATACCTTTCTTCATTTCTCAAAAGTTCAAGGACCTTTTGTGGAATTTTCCAAACCAAAAGGACTTTCCTGGAATTTCATAATATTCCAGGGACCTTTAAGGAATTTTCAGTCACTATTCATTAGACCGAGACGTGCCCGGGACCGTCAAAATTAAAAGTGTATTAAAAATACGTTAGAACACGTTAAAAATATCACTTTTTCCAAAAACGTCTTTTTTCCGGACCATTTTAGAAATTATTCGGACAAATAATTAACAAAACTGTCAAAAATCGACAAAAAGACAAAAAAGATTAAATTCGATGAATTTACCTCGAAGTCAAATCAGAAGGGAAATGACCAAATTGCCCTTTTTGAAGGACGGGCCACACGACCTGTTTTGCAATTTTCACCCCTATACATAGAGAGGTCGACCTCTCCATTTGGGACCTGAATTTTTACACCCAAATTACTCCCTTTCTGTCCAGAGAGCTTCCAGAGAGAGAGAGTGTGTGTGTTTTAGTGTGTGTTCTTGGTGAAAATCCCATTTTTCATCAAAGATTGTTAAGTTTTAAACACTTTGTTAAAGTTTTCAAACACTTTCCAACATCAAAACCCCATTCCAGCCTTCCTTTGGCCAAATCCACTGAAGATAGAACACAAACCAAGTAAAAATTGGTATAACTCTCCTTCCCTTTCTTTTTTGTTAGTTTATTTACATTTCCGTTAAGTTTTTAGTTAACTTTTTAACACTTTCTGTTATAAAAACACATTTTATGTGAACTAAACTCATTTTACTGCTTTCATAAGACTTATTCTGAGTCTAAAAATCATTTTCATCAAAAACATCATCTTTTCATCAAAAAAGGTTACATTTTAGTTAGGTTTTCCGTTAAAAAACTAACTCTTTAGTCACAAAATCACATTTTCCGTGAACAAAAAGGCTTTTTCTGGTTTTTAAAGTCTTAATCTGAGTACAAAAATCATTCTCCATTAAAAGGTTATACTTTTCCACTAAAAGTTACACTTTCCATTAAAAAATTAACGGTCTTCACTAAAAAGTTAACACTTTTGCAATAAAAGTTAACGCTTGGGCCTAAAATCAATATTTTCAAACTAAGAAACCTTTTTCTAGTTAAAGTCATCTTTTTCTTTGTAAAGAGGTCATCCACTTTCCTTAGAAGTTACTTTCCTCGTTAAAGTTACTTTTCCGGTTAAATTGCCAGTATGTAATTATTGTGGTTTCCGTGATTTACGCCTTCAGACCGTTTGGTTCGTTGGCATCGCATTTAAATTTAATAAATTTACGTCTTCTGTTACCGTTTGGTCCGCTGACACCGTACTTAAATAACGCATTTATGTCTTCTGTGACCGTTTGGTCCGCTGACATCGCAATATATGAACTGTTCGGCTCATGTAAAGTGAGATCCCCATCTCTTCATAGAGTTAATCCGTGGCGTTCTCTACTTTCGAGTCTTTACTTTTAATACAGTTTATTCCGAGACCGTTTAGTCCTCGTTGACACCGTTATTTAAATTTTGTTCGGCTCATGTAAAGTGAGATCCCCATCTCTTCACAGAGTTAATATGTGGCATTCTCTACTTTCGAGTCTTTACTTTCCGTACTGTTTATTCCGAAACCGTTTGGTTCTCGTTGACAATATATATATATATATATATATTATTGCTATTTTTTGATTCACTTTCAAGGCCTCAACCCGTCTCTATAATAGAGTTAACCAGTGGCCCCTTGAATTTTCGAATCTATAATGTCGCGAGCCATTTAGTTCGTTGACATTTTATTTTACTTTAACGCAATTTACAGTCCGAGCCGTTTGGCTTGTCGATCGTCATTTACATTTCTGCCATTTACCAGTCCGAGCCGTTTGGCTTGTCGATCGTCATTTACTTTAAAAGTCCGAATCATCTATTTGATTTGTCGATCGTCCATATAAATATTATATATTGTTTATTTTAATATATTGATATTTTCATATTATTAAAAGGGCGCCGTTATAATGCCCGATTTTCAAGAAACCATCCATGTATTTCTTCCATTAATTAATATATATCTCATCATTTTCCAAGTCAAAGCTATCATCTAAATCATCATTTTCAACTAATATTCACACACACACACACACGAATTTCGAGAAAGGTAGAAAGACTCGTTTTACGAGGCATCTCGGGTGAGCTCGAATTATCTCTTCCCGAGGCGTAACTTAACCCCCGAACCCAACATCTCAGTTTTAAGCCTTTTTTATGTTTTGGCTCATAATAAAACGTCTCAGCCTTTTTCAAAAAGTTTTGGCTTATAATAAAAACATTTTTAGCCTTTTTCAAAGTTTTGGCTTAAAATAAAAATGGCGTTGCGACTCTCTCTTTTTTTTTGTGAAATTAATCCGTTTCCTTTCATTATCATTTTCAAACCATTCTGACGCATCACCGTTGCATCGAATCGGGTAATTTCAGTTGGCGACTCCGCTGGGGATCTTTTAACAATGTTTTCTTAAAACTTCTTCGTTTTAAAAACATTTTGAGGGTTAGACTTTTGTTTACCTTTTCCTCGTTTTCGTTCGTGTGTATTTTATCCATTATATGTACATATCACTTATATTGTTTTTTTTATTATTTTTATTAATAAAAAAAAAAAAAACCAAAAACAGCCCATTCCATGGCCAGGCCATGGAACTAGCTGTATAGGCCCAGGCCACCTCGGCCAAAGCCTTCGGCCACCTCGGCCAACCAGCCAAGATCACGGCCAGGCCGTGAACCAGGCCTCGGCCACCCCGGCCAGGCCAGCCTTTGACCCCTTCGGCCACCTCGGCCAGGCCATCCCTCGGCCATTCCGTCCAGCTTCCCTCGGCCATTCCGGCCAGCTACCTTCGGCCACGGCCAGCCTTCGGCCAGGCTCTTCGGCCACCTCGGCCAGGCCATCCCTCGGCCACGGCCATGCCACCTTCGGCCAGGTTCCCTCGGCCACTGCCCCAGGCCCCTTCGGCCATGGTCAGGCCACCTTCGGCCACACCAAGGCCATTTGGCCAGGCCATTCGGCCAAGCCCCAAAGCCACTTGGCCAGGCCACCCGGCTACGCCCCAAGGCCATTTGGCCAAATTTTCTCCTGACTGCTTTGGCCCATTTCCCAAGGCCATTTGGCCAACCATCCGATAAATTACATTTCCTCGTATTTTTGTATATACGGCCACGATATTTATGCACATATTTTTTATGCTTTTTTTACATACTTCATAAAAAAAAAAAACTTTTCCTTTTTTATGTCATTTTCCTCGTTTATCTTAGCACATATTTTTGTGTATATTTTCTATAATATTCAGATTCGAACAGTTGCGCCAAACTATCAATTCTCTCCCTCCCATGACGTCCAAACTAGTCTCATGGGACAAGATCCGCGAGGTTACCCGTCCTCCAAGAAGGATCGTCACGATCAATGAATTAAGAAAGACGCATGGCCTTATGCTTCGAAAAATCCACAATTAACAAAGACTCAGCTCCAAGAAGCCTGTACGACCTAGGCCAAACCCGATGTTAGCGTTCTGACCCGTTCTGGCCAAATTCACGTACCACAACTCAGAGCTGAAAAAGGACCAACAGTGCCAGTGCCACAACCAAGCCGATGCCCTTATGATAAGGTGCCCGAAGAAAAGAATTCAGAAAAGGAGGACCCAATCCTCACTCAGTTAAAGAAAACACAGGCCAACATCTCCCTTTGGTCATTGCTCACGTCTTCCTATCCCCATAAGCTCAAGCTAGAAGAAACCCTAGCTCGTACCATGGTTCCTAGTGATGTCACTCCCGAGGAGGTAATCCAAATGATCGGCAGCATCCATTATGGGAATATCATCACTTTCACCGACTTGGACTTGCCCAACTTTGGGGCTAACCACAATGAACCACTTTACATTACCGTCCAAATGGATGAGCGTCGCCTTCCACGAGTATTAGTCGACGGGGGCTCGGGTATGAATGTTCTACCTGCCAAAATGATGGATCTGCTTGACATCAAATCTACTGACTTAAAGCCTTCCGTCCACACAGTCAAGGCTTATGACTCTACCTCTCGTACAATTCTGGGGGTGGCTACATTAAACCTTTAGTTTAGGAAACAGATGATCCCTACAGAGTTCCAAGTCTTGGACATTCCTATTACCTTCACAGCAATTCTGGGAAGGCCCTGGCTGCATCAAATGAACGTCGTAGCATCGACTCTCCACCAATGTGTTAAGTTCAGGCAAGGAGATGACCTCACTACCATCTATGGGGATAGTGTTACCATTGAGGGAACCGCCGCCAATGACATTCCCGTGTTAGAAATTAAACACAATGACAATGACAAAATGTTAACTGGATTCACTGTGGAGACTTCCAAAATCCAGGTTTGCAACATCGACCTTCCTTTATCTTGGGACAGAATCCCACCAGCCATGAAAATGATGAAGCTCATGAACTTCATCCCGGGGATGGGGCTTGGCAAGAGACTACAGGGTCAGCACCAAGTTATTGAAATCAAAGAGCAGAAAAACATTCAGGGGCTCGGTTATGTGTCGACACCTGAGGACATTCGAAGGGATAAGAAGCTCGCAATTGAAAAAGCCGCTGCCCGCAGAAGGGGAATCTCCCACATCGCCCCTAACCTCCGACCTTACAGCTTCGACCTAGCCCGTTACTTCATCAAAGGAACTGAGGGAATTGAGAAAGAAACTGAGGAAATTGAGGAAGGAGTTGAGGAAACTAAGAAAGGAACTGATGAAGATGAGAAAGGAACAAGAAAATTCAACGCAGAAATGGTCCAAAGAGTGGGAAAATTGGCACACAACCTCGAGCGTTTCAGAGAGCTCAAAGCCAATCCAGTACGAAGAGCATTCCTTGACACTGTCCCGACACCTAGACCCATCACCACAACAATCCAGCACGAGTACTCCTTCAAGGGAATACCCGACATAGAAGAGCAACTCGAGACCCTTCTCTTGGGAGACAAACTGTTTGGCCCATTCCATGAAGCCATTTTTGAGACAATAATTCAGAAGGAAAGAGAACCCGAGTTTGTGGAGAACCCTCTGAACGGACCTGCCCTGCAAAACCTTTTCGGAGAAACCATGGAAGTTCCGGACTTGATAAATCTTGACTTTGAAAACAACATGATATGATCGAATCGGGAGAAGGCAAGCCTTTCGACCCTCGTACCTTATCAAAAACCCTTCCATACCATTGAGAAATTGGGTAACTTTCACTGGGCCAATCGCCACCAAGGAAGAAATGATAGAAAAGTTAGGACTACGCCCTCGTTTTGTAGCACCCAACTTCGATTCTTTCAAATCTTTCATTGATAAATACAAGTCCTCTGAGTCGTCCGATGGCCTAATGCCAGAAGACCTTGATCATATATCCAACATCATGTTCCCTGTCGATCTTAATGAAAAATCCGACTTTTCAGATTATCCCCTCATTGCCACTTTAACAATTGATGAATTAACTAACAACCTAACAGAAGTTAATAACGATTCATTTGATAAAGAAGCAGACACACTAAATGAACAATGCATTAAGCAACTCATTAAGCATGTAGTCGACCGAAAGGAAAATCGTGCCCAAGTTGCCCAAGAGATTTTGACCAAAGTAAATTTGGGGTCAACGCAAAAGCCTAAAGAGACACAAGTCGGCGATTTCTTTACCGGGTACAGAAAAAGATGCCCTGATAGATCTCCTCAAGGAATACGTCGACGTGTTTGCCTGGTCCTACCAGGACATGCCAGGAATCGATCCCTCTATCGTGGAACACCGAATTCCCTTGGATCCTGAAGCCAAGCCTGTCAAACAGAAGTTGTGGAAAATCAAGCCAGATTGGTCCCTGCAAGTGAAAGAAGAAATCGAGAAAATGCTCCGTGTTGGTTTCATCAGAGTAATTGAGTACCCAACGTGTATATCCAACATTGTGACAGTCGCAAAGTCTAATGGAAAAGTCAGATGCTGTGTTGATTTCCGAGATCTGAATAAAGCCAGTCCAAAAGACGATTTCCCTCTACCAAATATAGACATGTTAGTAGACACAACGGTAAACTACGAAGTAAAGTCTTTCGTAGATGGTTTCGCCGGCTATAATCAAATCAAGATGTCCAAAGAGGATCAGGCAAAAACCACCTTCACCACCCCATGGGGAACATACTGCTACACGGTAATGCCATTTGGTGTGAAGAATGCCGGGGCTACATATCAGAGAGCAGCAACCGCACTCTTTCATGACATGATCCACAAAGAAATCGAAGTGTACGTCGATGACATGATCATACATTCAAAAGGGTCAGATATGCAACACATGATCGACTTGAGGAAGTTCTTCAACAGACTTCGGAAACACTCCATGAGATTAAACCCCGCCAAATGCACCTTCGGCGTGAAGCGAGGCAAAGTGCTAGGATACATGGTCACGGAAAGAGGCATCGAAGCCGATCCGCAGAAAATCAAGGCCATTATCGGAATGAAACCTCCTCAAACATTGACAGAGGTAAAAAGTTTCATGGGACGCCTTCAATACATTAGCCGTTTTGTCAATCAGCTAACGTCTCTTTGTGAGCCAATCTTCAAACGGGTTAATTACTGAAACAGGTAGCGTACTATAGGGTCGGTTACAGATCAGGTAACTTACTACGACTTTGCGCCTTAATGTAACGTCCCCTAACGGCGTTAATTTTTAAATGAAATGTCAACAAAATAAGAAAAAAATTAACAACCGTTAAATATTTAACAAGATATAAAGTTATTCCCCTCATCCAACTTGATTGCAAAAAAAAAATCCAAGTTCATCTTCATCATCCACCAAACCACGACCATTGTCGTCTTCCACCCACCGCTCCTCAACTCCAAACACCACACCACTGCTCATCAACCCAGCCACCACCGCCGGTCCTGCCCTCTCCCTAAAATCAGTCCGCCTCACTCAACCCACATCACAAATCCGAACCCCAGCCGTCGATTCTTGACCTTCCAGCCAGCTCTAAGTCCGACGAACTCCAATAGCTCCGACCAACTCGTGATTCCGACGAAGCATCCATGGATTCCGGCCATTAATCTGCAATAATTTCTGGCGTGGGTTCAAGAATTCAAGCTATCCACCAACAATTTCCGTTCCCACGTCCTGTTTGACGCCGGTTCAAGGATTTCGGCCATTAATCTGCAATAATTTTCCGTCAATCATCCATAGTCTCCAGTCAAGTATCCAGATATTCCGGTCAGTTTTGAATTTTCTGGCGACCTCAATTAATTCCGGCTGGAAATCCATAAAATCCGAACAGGATTGCACCATCCTTACTAGTTTCGGCCAGTTCTTCAAGAATCTCCATTTCTGGCTAAAAAAAATTCAAAAAAAAAACTGGCGATGGAGATTAATTTGAAGGTAGAGAGAGAGAAAATGATTTGGGTTAGGGAGATGGGTGACGAAAATAGAGAGGGGCTGGTAGGGGAGGGGGGCGGATTTGAGATTGAAAATGGTGATGGAGATTAATTTGAAGGTTGGTGGTGGTGGTATAAGGTGGTGTTTGGTGGTGGTGGTGGTGGTGGTTGTGTGGTGATGAAATGGTGGGCAGATTGGTTGTAGTTTTGGTGGTGGCAATTTTAAACTTTTAATACAAAACCCATTAAAGTGACTAATGAATGTTAAATATATTTAACGGATGTTAGTTTTTTTCTTATTTTTTTGACATTTCATAAAATTAAAATAAACGTCAATAGTATGTTACATTAAGGCGCAAATTCGTAGTAGGTTACCTGATCTGTAACCGACCCTATATGTAACGACCCTAAACCTAGGCACTAGTTTAGCATCATATTATATGCATTTTATATTGATTGTTGACTTTATGTGTTCATTTTATGTCTTTAATTTTTTATGGGAAGTAAGGATGGAAATGAATTAACTTTAACGATAAAGGGGCTAAATAAAATAAATATAAAGTGTTGTGGTGAAGTTATAATAATTGAGAATAAATAAAATATTATATGTGGTCAAGATGTGTTGTGTAAATATTTGAAGTGTAGGTGGTAGTTGTATTTCCTTAGACTTTGAGGGGCTTAAGTGGAAAGGTTGAATTATTTACTTATTTAGTCAAAAGGGGGCATGGGTGCCCATACTCCTTACCTTTTTCCCTCACCTCCTTCTCTTTAACCTCCCCATTTCCCTCATCATCTTCCTCTTACTTCCTGTTGGACAAATGCTATGGCTTCTTTAAGACTTAACGAAAAAACTGACAGCAAAAGTAACGGAGATTGGAAAAACAAATGGATTCAAGTCGAGTCTTGTATTTAATACAATCTCCGTAAGAGTTATTTGTCCCGCACTGGTGCTTACGGTTGTATGACAAAACTCTAGTAAGATAAAACGACTTACTATTAGTTATAAGGAGCACTCCAATATAACTAATCTAACGAACAACAAAGGTTTTAGAACTTTGGACTTGAAAGATTGAATGCAACAATATGCAATGATTTGGGTTATGTTATTCTATCTCTCTAGAGGGTAAAAGGCTCAGAATGACTGTATGTTATAATTGAAATTCGGAGGGAAACTATTTAAAGGAGTTAAAGGGTTCATGGCTGTTCACTCCAAGAGGTGCCAAACCTGTTCAGAATCTGCCCACGAGCGCGGCCGCTCTTGCCTTGAGCGCGACCGCGCTGGCATGCCGAGATCAACCCCATGTTTTACTTAACTCAGCGCGGCCGCTCTAGGCTGGAGCGCGACCGCGCTGAAGCCCAGAACTGAAAGGTCACGAAACCTTTTTGAGAACAGTTGTGACCCAAAACTAATTTGGATCAGTCCAAGTCAACCCAAGTTAACTTTAACCCTTTATTTAACTTCCGTTAAGTTACAAAATCACTTGTCATTAATTCTCATTCACCCTAAATGGTTTTGAGACATTAAATAAGTTTAATAATCTACAACAAATGTAGAATACATTTTGTAACTAGTTCCGTTAACACATAACGAACTTCCGTTAGAAATCTAGGTCAACGTTAAGTCAAACTTAACTTTTCGTTACCCATTTCCAACAATCCCCCACATGAATGACAATTAATGCATGAATGCAATTTCGTCCAAAGTTAGGCGAACTATTATTACATCGGGATAGATAGCTTGTGGCCTTGAATCTTCCCTAGTGAAATATTATCGGATATACTAGCCATTTGGTAGCGAGTCGCTTTGAACCGTGTCGGGTGTATACCAAGACAATAATACTCACATAATAACTCTCTAACAATTGTTGTTCTCACGTTTTGTCCATTTTGGCCTGGACCGTATCTCATTCATAAGCGTTCATTTAGAGGCGGCCTTATTACCTCTCACTTATATAGGTGATTCTCACTATAAGGAGTATCATGCACTACTCCACCCGTAGGTATAGAAATCATTAAAAGTTTTCTCAACTTAACCTTACCACTGCTGCATGTGCTTGTACTTGGATGTTCTCGGGAATGAGTATTCAACATCTCCAAGGTTAATAAACCGAGTTGTTGCTTTCCAAGTAACTCTACTAGAACTTATAACTTGGTTGTCTCATTGAACCAAGGGCCTGGGATCTCCATTTCTCAAGGTTGAGTGTCCGCTATAAGTCCTTTTGTTGTGGGTTTTAAACCCATTCCCTTAACAGTTTATACGGTTGATCCCGATTTATACCTTTGGTAAACGGATCCGCTAGGTTATCACATGATTTCACATAATCAATAGTGATAACGCCATTCTTGATCAACTGTCTAATGGTATTGTGTCTACGACGAATATGTCTAGACTTACCATTGTACATACTATTCTGTGCCCTTCCAATTGCTGATTGACTATCACAATGGATTAGTACAGCAGGCGGTTTGCTCCAACAAGGAACATCCTCCAGGAAGTTCTTAAGCCATTCTCGCTTCTTCCCTCAGGCTTTATCTAACGCGATAAACTCAGATTCCATCGTGGATCTGGCTATACACGTTTGTTTGGAGGATTTCCATGACACTGCTCCTCCACCTATAGTGAATACATATCCACTTGTGGATTTAGAGTCTTTCGTGTCCGATATCCAATTGGCATCACAGTATCCTTCTAATACTGCTGGATATTTATTGTAAAGTATCCCATGGTTTAATGTATACTTTAAATATCTTAGGGGGCGTTTGTTTTTTCATTTTAAGTCTTATTTGCCTCTTAACACTTATTCATTAAGAGGATTAGAGAAATAAGTGTGTTTGTTTTTTTTTTGAAATAAGGCTTGTTAGGCTCTTAAAGTCCTCTTAATTTTAAGAGGTTAAAATGTTGCTGAATTGCCTCTGAAAGCCTCTGAAAGCCACTGTTTCATATTTGGTTTTGGGTAAAAAAAAATTTAAACTGTTCTTGTTTCATAATGCATTTATGGTTTTTTTTTTTTTTTTTTTTTTAATTTTTTTTAATTTTTTTTTAACTGTTTCAGATAATGAATTCAGATACAAAATCAAACAACTTATCCAATTCAGAATTCAGTTTTCAGTTGCTGCCTCTTAATCATTCAGCCATTTTCAGAACTGAAATCAGATTTCAGCACTTATCACTTAAAAAAAACAAAAACCCCCTTAGTACTCTCATTAGTGCTTTCCAATGATCAGTACTAGGATTGCTTGTGAACCTACTTAGTTTGCTCACTGAATATGCAATGTCTGGACGAGTACAATTCGTTAAGTACATCAGACTGCCAATTATTCTTGCATATTCCAATTGAGAAACTGGTTCCCCTTTGTTTTTGGCTAAATGTAGAGCCAAGTCTACAGGTGTCTTAGCCGGAGGGTCATCAAAGACATTGAATTTCCGAAGAATATTCTCTAGGTAATGGGATTGTGAAAGAACTAATCCTTCAGATGTTCTAGAGATCTTTATCCCTAATATTACATCAGCTAATCCCATGTCTTTCATGTCAAAGTTCTTCTTTAACATGCCTTTGGTATTCATGATTAAATCATGATTACTTCCCATTATGAGCATGTCGTCTACATAAAGACAAACGATAACGAATGATTCAGATGTTCCTTTAATGTATACACATTTGTCACATTCATTGATCTTGAATCCATTCGATAACATGGTTCTATCGAACTTCTCATGCCATTGTTTAGGTGCTTGTTTTAGTCCATACAAGGATTTTACAAGTTTACACACCTTTCTTTCTTTACCAGGAACCACGAACCCTTCGGGTTGTTCCATGTAAATTTCTTCGTCAAGTTCTCCATTTAGGAAAGCAGTCTTCACATCCATTTGGTGTATCTCAAGATTATGCACTGCTGCAATAGCTATGAGAACACGAATAGATGTGATCCTTGTGACAGGGGAGTATGTATCGAAGAAATCATATCCCTCTTTCTGTCTAAAGCCTTTGACAACTAGCCTAGCTTTGTACTTTTCGATAGATCCGTCCGCCTTATACTTTCGTTTAAGGATCCATTTGCAACCTAATGGTTTACAACCTGGAGGGAGATCAACTAATTCCCAAGTATTGTTGAGCATTATGGATTCTATTTCACTGTTAATAGCTTCCTTCCGTAACGAACTATCCGGACCTGACAAAGCTTCTTTAACAGATTGATGGTTCGTTTTCTAACATGTAAGATAGAAAATCAGGACCAAAAGTCTTTTCCACTCTTGCCCTTTTGCTACGTCTCGGCTCTTCATCTTCTATTTGAGAAGGACCGGATGTAGACTCATGTGTTCTCTTATTAGAACCTACATCTTTCCTGTCCTTAACCGGAAAGATGTTTTCAAAGAATACCGCATTCCTTGATTCTATAGTAGTTCCTACGTGCATATCCGAATGTCCGATTTATGCACTATAAACCGATAGGCACTACTATTATTGGCATATCCAATAAAAACACGATCCCGATGGTCTTTGGGCCAATCTTGACTTGTTTAGGCTTAGGTACTTCAACCTTGGCCAAACACCCCACACTTTAAGGTATTTAAAACATGGCCTACGATTATGCCATAATTCATAGGGCGTCTTATCAATACCTTTCTTGGGTATTTTATTAAGAACATAATTAGAAGTGAGTATTGCTTCCCCCACAAGTTGTCGCTGCAAGCCCGAACCGATCAAAAGCGCGTTCATCATCTCTTTGAGAGTGCGGTTTTGCGTTCAGCAACTCCATTAGATTGAGGGGTATATGGAGCCGTTGTTTGATGAATTATGCCGGATTCCCAACATAGTCCTTCAAACGGTGCTTCATATTCTCCACCTCTATCGCTTCTAATTTTCTTAATTTTCAAGTTAAGTTGATTCTCAACTTCTTTCTTATAAGTTTCAAAAGCCCCTAAGGCTTCATCCTTACTTCTTAAGAGATAGACATAACAATACTTAGTGCAATCATCTATAAATGTAATGAAGTACTTTTTACCTCCTCGAGTTTGCACTAGTTTTAAATCACATATGTCGGTGTGAATTAACTCGAGAGGAGTCGTGTCTCTTTGTATGGCATTAAATGGTGACTTAGTCATTTTTGCCTCAACACAAACTTCGCACCTATTAGTCGAGTCGGATTTAGTCATTTGGATTAAATCTTGTCTCGCTAATTTCTTAATGGTGTCGAGGTTTCCGACAAGTAAACATAAGGAACACAACTTTTATTCATCGCACCTTGGCGGATTACAGTCATTACATTCATTTTAAAAAGGCCCTCCTCGAGGTAACCTTTTCCAAGAAACAACCCATTCTTGGTTAGTACAAATTTGTCGGATTCGAATACTAGTCTAAAACCGGCCTTACTAAGCAAAGCGCCGGACACCAAATTTTTACGGATGTCTGGAACATGCAGCACATCCAACAAGGTTACTTCTTTTCCGGAAGTCATCTTCAAAATCACGTTTCCAATGCCTTGAACATCGGAGGTCGCAAAATTTCCCATGTAAAGCTTTCTTCCGGAGATGGGAGTGTAGGAGGAGAAACTTTCCTTGTTACCACAAATATGGCGGGTAGCACCGGTATCTATCCACCATGCTTTAGGGTTCTCCTCCAAATTTGCAACGTTGGCTTCAAACACAACCGCTGCAAAATCTAGGTCCATGTGGTCAACATTGTTCGCCTCTTTCTTCGGGAGACGACAATCCCTTGACAAGTGGCCCGGTTTGCCACAATTATAGCACGACCCCTTGAACCTTTTAGAGGTCTTCTTCTTCCCTTTCTTAGCATTCCCGGTATTTTCGGAATGCTTTCTCTTGTGCCACTCGTGCTAGCCTCGGCGAGATTGACCTTTGCCTCCATCTTGCCTTTAGCAACTTTGGCCTCATTCATTCTATTGTTCTCTTCTATTTGAAGACGAACAACAATGTCTTCTAAGGACATCTCCTTGCGTTTATGCTTGAGATAGTTCTTGAAGTCCTTCCACGAAGGAGGCAACTTTTCAATGATAGAAGCCACCTTAAATGGATCATTCATGATCATCCCCTCGGCATCAAGCCCATGTAGAATGATTTGGAATTCATCTACTTGAGTTGTTACCGATTTGGAATCGACCATCATAAAGTCAAGATACTTACCGACGACAAATTTCTTTGACCCGGCATCCTCGATCTTGTACTTCCTTTCCAAGGTGTCCCACAATGCCTTGGCTAACTCGACTGTACTATACACATTGTATAGTGCATCATCAAGTCCATTCAAGATATAGTTTTTACAAAGAAAATTACCGTGAGCCCAAGCCTCCTTTGCCATTTGCCTTTGAGGGTCCGGATCACCTTTTTCTACCGCTGGAGGATCTTCCTTTAAGAAGCGGTGCAAGCTTAGGGTGGTCAAATAGAAGAGCATCTTCTGTTGCCATCTCTTGAAATCCACACCGGTGAATTTCGCGGGTTTCTCACCATGACTGATGTGATGAGTTGTAGGAGCGGGAGCAACATTGTTGAATGTAGTATCACCTTGTGGAGGAGGCGTCACATTCCCTTGACTAGATGAAGTGGTGTCTTTCTCGTTTGCCATCTCTTGAAGAAGCGTCGAATAACTCTTACGATTGTTGGACAAATGCTATGGCTTCTTTAAGACTTAACGAAAAAACTGACAGCAAAAGTAACGGAGATTGGAAAAACAAATGGATTCAAGTCGAGTCTTGTATTTAATACAATCTCCGTAAGAGTTATTTGTCCCGCACTGGTGCTTACGGTTGTATGACAAAACTCTAGTAAGATAAAACGACTTACTATTAGTTATAAGGAGCACTCCAATATAACTAATCTAACGAACAACAAAGGTTTTAGAACTTTGGACTTGAAAGATTGAATGCAACAATATGCAATGATTTGGGTTATGTTATTCTATCTCTCTAGAGGGTAAAAGGCTCAGAATGACTGTATGTTATAATTGAAATTCGGAGGGAAACTATTTAAAGGAGTTAAAGGGTTCATGGCTGTTCACTCCAAGAGGTGCCAAACCTGTTCAGAATCTGCCCACGAGCGCGGCCGCTCTTGCCTTGAGCGCGACCGTGCTGGCATGCCGAGATCAACCCCATGTTTTACTTAACTCAGCGCGGCCGCTCTAGGCTGGAGCGCGACCGCGCTGAAGCCCAGAACTGAAAGGTCACGAAACCTTTTTGAGAACAGTTGTGACCCAAAACTAATTTGGATCAGTCCAAGTCAACCCAAGTTAACTTTAACCCTTTATTTAACTTCCGTTAAGTTACAAAATCACTTGTCATTAATTCTCATTCACCCTAAATGGTTTTGAGACATTAAATAAGTTTAATAATCTACAACAAATGTAGAATACATTTTGTAACTAGTTCCGTTAACACATAACGAACTTCCGTTAGAAATCTAGGTCAACGTTAAGTCAAACTTAACTTTTCGTTACCCATTTCCAACACTTCCTCCATTTTTCCATGGAAACTCCTCTCCAAAATTATCCCTTCCAAAATTCATAATAAATTCAATTCCCTTCCATTTGAAGATTTGTTTGTACTTTCTTGTTCGTGGCGGCGAGGGGAGCGCATCAAGCCCGAAAAATAAATGTTTCGTTTCACATCAATTTTGTAAGTTATTATGACTTCCTTCTAATAATTGCCATTTTATGTGTTAATGAATACTTTGTTGAAAGAAAAGGATTTTTGGAAATTTTAAATAATGTTATTTGAGTAAAATGAATTATTTAAGGTTGAATTGATTTTTTGTGATGAGGTGGTGGTCTAAGTTGAAGGAATGAGGGTATAATGAGTGTAAGATGTTAATGACCTTAATGGAGTTAGTGTATGTGATTATATCCATCTTACTTTGATTTGGGAGATGTTGTGAGTATACCTCAATTGGGTTGAAAGAAGTAGAAAAAGGATTTGATATGTTTTTAATGGTGTGAGTTATTAGGACTTTCCTTTAAACTTGCTTATAAAATGTTAAATGTTGATATTAATTGTTATAATGGATGTTTGGTATATTAGAGTACTTTCTTGGAGTGGAAAAGTTGATTAATGACCTAAATGTGGTGTTGTTGTTCATAGGAGTTGATAAAAAGTAAGATGTTATGGTTAAAGTAGAGACAAGAATGTTAAACATGAAATGTGATGGTGAAAGGAGTAGGAAATCAAAGTGTGAGTAGCCTAGGTTGATGTTACTTTGGGTTTAAATGGGTTATAATGATATTAGGAAGGTTGGTAAATATTTTTATGTTCACAATTTAGAGGAAGCTTGGGCTACTAATTGATGTTTATATATACCAATTTGGATATGGAGAAGATAGTTAAAAATGGGAATAAAGTAGCTTGGAACACTTGATGTCCATGACTCTTAAAATTGCGCTTACTTGTGAAATTCATATTTAATTCACTCGGACTCCGAATTGAGTGCTTCTTGAGTCCATTTTGGATAATTTTCTAAGATCTTTTCAATGGAAATATTTTCATAAGCTAAAAGTATAACTATTGTTCCCAGAATGTCTCTTTTTGCAACAGGGTTTATTAAACCATTTTCAAAACCGGTTAAACTTATAAAATGAATAAGTAATTCATACGAACTCGAAATTGGATGGTTCAAGAGTCCAAATTGAGTATTTTTAGGTGATATTTCAAATGGAATTGGTTTTATAAACTAAATATGTAATGATCATTTCCAGATATTATATTTTACTATTGTGGTGTGCTTATTGTAGTATGTGGAAATACTTGATATCCTTGAACTCTAAGTTGTGATACTTCTTATTATGGATGATATTGTAACATAGCTTGTTATAGTAAATGTGTAGACCTTATGTGTTGCACATTTTGGACTCATTGATATATTTCGATATAAATGCTAGGATTTCCTACTTTGGAATTTCTAAATTGTTTTGAGATTGGTTCGAGGATTTATAGCCGTTGTGCTAATATGTTGAATACTTGTTATAGTATTTCTATCTTTATGATATTCTATTGTTGTAGGATTCCCTACTTTGGAATTCCTAAACTGTACATGTTGAAACAAAGATTTATAGCCGTTGTGCTAATATGTTGAATACTTGTTATAGTATTTCTATCTTTATGATATTCTATTGTTCTAGGATTCTCTACTTTGGAATTCCTAAACTGTACATGTTGAAACAAAGATTTATAGCCGTTGTGCTAATATGTTGAATACTTGTTATAGTATTGCTATCTTCATGATATGCTATTGTGGTATGTATCCCTACTTTGGATCATACAATATTTGGTTAAGCAAGTATGTTATTCTTGTGCTTAGTTATGAAAATCCAGTGGTATTTGTTTGTTGGGCAATGTTATGGAATTATAATGGCACCAAGCCAAGTTCATTATAATTCATACATTGGTAACCCGGATTTGTCCCCCTTGTGTGGGATTAGTGGGCTAGCATCTCCTTTTGAGGTAGATGGTCTAGTTTCACTGGGGATATGATTGTGTGTCAGAATCCCTATGGTACTGTTATTGTTTATGGTTCAGAACCGCTTCATCAGCTATTCTTCTTTGCTCGGATGTGTATATCCTTTTGGAGATTAAACCTTGGCTCAGTATCCTTCTAAGTGTTACTTTATCGTACTTATGTGTTGTGATATATTCATGATGAGCTGGTCGTTGTTTCCAACCGGTATGGGATGGTTGGCGGCAGGGAGCCTCTCTTATTATGTGGATATGTCTTATGATGTGTAGCATCTTGTTTGGCATCTTGCTGCATTCATAATAGCTTATTGAGATTTATTCTCACCCCTTCTCCTTTTACTATTTTGGATCGTGCTGAGACAGGTGACTGAACCAGTAAGGCCGGGGAAAGAGTTTGGACTTTTGCTTTTGGGACTTGTCAGGATAGGTATATGGGTAGGTTGTCGGGAGTCTTATTTAACTATTATTCTTTTATAAAGTTGTATAGAAAACTCTTTGTAAAACAATGTTATTTAGGGGTTTTCGATGTAATTGATCAGATTATAGTTTATTGAAGTTGTTGTTGAAATTTCCTCCAAAGTGGAGACATTATCAGTTGGTTTTAATTTGGAAGTTGAGAATCGGTTTTCTTTTAAGATGAAATAAAAGTTTTAAAAATTCAAGGTGAGTTTTCTTAGTTTGGGCCCCTCAAGCTCGGGATACGTGTTAGGATCCGGGTTGGAGTGCTCACAGTTGGTATCAAAGCTTAGTTTAGAGGTCATGGGTAGATGTCTAGACTAAGAGGGAGTGTGTGATAATTGACGTCGAGTGTTTGATGCATGAGTTTGTTCTAATGGCCGGAAGCAATGATGACAGCGAAGAGTTCCAGATAATGAAGGAAAATGGATTGTTGAACGAGTATGTTAAGATTTTGGGAAATTATGAGAGATAAATGAATTTGATGATTTTTGTACATGATTAATTGGGTTTTAAAAGGTTGAAATAAGAGTGTTGGAAGTAGTAGAGAAAAGGGTGATAAAATGGTTGTGTTTAATTGGGGAGGTGGTGTACTATGGTTATATGGCCTAGAGTAAGTATGTGGTATTGTTCGGGTACCTTATAAGGAAGTTGGCTAAGTTTGTAAAGTTGTTGTTGTGATAGTTGGAATGAAAATGATATGATTCTTAATTATCTATGTTATATGGCTTAGAGGAAGTATATGGGATTAATTGGGACTTCATAATGAAAATGGACTACGTAGAGTATAGTAGTGTTGAATTTGGGTATATATGGTATATAATAATGTTAAGGGTATAAATGATATTGAGCATATGAACTTGATTGTTGACAAAAAGTGTTAGAAATCATCTTGAACTTGGTGGATCATGTTTCTTTGACTTGGGGTAATTTCACCCAGCAGTTCGAGGATTATTTCATTTCAATGGTTACAAGGGATAAGAAGGAGATCGAATTCTTGAGGCTAGAACAAGGGAACATGACGGTGGATCAGGTATTGATCTGGTTTGAGGAATTGGCTCGGTGTTGCCCTCATTTGGTATCACATGAAGCGAGGAGAGTTCATAAGTTTGTAAAGTTTTGAGGATTGAGTTTAGGAAGAAATTATTGATTGATAACTTCACCAATTATCAGACCGCCATAGATAGAGCATATAAGGTCGAGAATGACATTGAGGAAAATTGTGGAAGATCCGAAAGTGGGATTAGAAATAAACCAAAGTATCTAGGACAAGGATCTAAAATCACCAGGGGGAAAACCAAGGACTTCAACTTCAGGGAGTTTGCGAAGGGAGCTTGTTGTAGCTTCTTCGTCTAGGCCAATATCCAAACAGTATGGGATGATTTGTAAATTTTGCAAGAAGGTTGGGTATATGGAAGATCAGTGTTGGAGTAAGCAAGACAGGTGTGTTAAGAGTAGAGAGATGGGGCACTTTAGGAGATATTGCCCAAAGTTGCAGCGGGGACGAGCTTCAAGCAGCGGTCAGCTGGGTGGACAACAAAGAGGTGGTACCAAAAGAGATAATGAAGGGGAACCAAAAGGGAAGGTCTAAGGTCGAGTATGTGTTTCGAGTCTAGGAGAGATAGCTCCCTCAGAGGTCACTAGAGGTATATTACTTGTCTCAGGAGTTAGGGGTCATATTTTATAGATCCTGTTTCATATCATTATGTTTGGCATAGCATTTTGCTTCTATGTGGCATACATTGCTTAAGATTGTTTTATGTGATAGAGGTTTCTGCTCTTATATGAGAGTACCTCGAATCTCCTTTGGTTTACCACGATGGTGGTGTGGTTATCGCTGGGCATGTATTGCCAGTTGGTTTGGTATGATTAGCAATTTGTGATTTTGAGATATACTTGACCTGGTTAGGTAAGTAGTTGTTGTGCACTGGTAGACTATCATAAGAAGTGAGTCTCCCTTTCTATGCCTAATTTGATTATATTGTTATTTGATATGGATAAACCTTTATGTAGTATTCTTGTTATATATGCGTTAAAGGCAGAAATTTTTGGGTAAAAGTGTGAAGGGTATTTGGTATGTGCTAGACTCGAGTAAGGAGTCCTTCTAAAAATTTTATGTGCTAGTTGTGAATAGATGGTAAATATGCCTCCATCGAAGTATTCCATGTGTTGGTTCTGGGTATGATAAGCCGAATTTTTAAATCTTTATCTTGATGGCTTTATGGTAATTATGATGGATGACCTTTCTGTTTAATAGAAGTTACGAGAAGATCATTTGCGAACTGTGCTATTTGCCTTTAGTAAGAGGTCATTGTTTGAGAAGTTTAGCAAGTGTGAGTTGGCTTGAGAGGATTCCAAATTTTGGGTTCTATAGTCTTAAGCTTGGATGTTACCATGGATCTTACGAGGATTGAGTCCGTGATCTTTGGGTTGGCAAGTGCTACCGAAGGAATTTTTAGGGAATTCTTGAGAATTGTAAAATCGTTGATTTAGTTAACTCTAAAGGATATATAAATGGTGTAGGATGTAATAAGGATAAATCATATTGATAGAGATGAAGAATAGATTGGCTATAGATCCGATCCTTACCTTACCTAGTGGATGTGAGGACTTTGTGAATTTTAAGTGCGTATTAAAGGAAGATTAGGTTGTGATATTATGAAAAATGGGAAAGTGATAGCGTATGCTTCGAGGAAGTTAACTTAGATAAAGCGGAATTTTCTTATCCTCTACTCGAGAGTGGCTACAATTGTGTTGCATTATTTAAGAGGGAACCTTATCTTTTTGAAGCTCCCTTTGGGATTTGTTAACGATCCTAAGAGTTTGAGAATTTAGTTACTTGAAAGGAAGAGATTAGAGGACTATCAAGATTCTTGAAGAATAGGTTGCGTGTTGTGTGATGGATTTCCTTTCAACTTAAGAAGTTAATTAACCTTAACGAGTTTGCGTATAATAGTAGTTTTTAGTTTATCATTGAATTGGTAATGTATGAAGCTTGGTATGGAAAAAAAAAAATAAATAAAAAATCATTTGCATGATCCCTCGTTTGTATGGAGTTCCTCCACTAATGATGATTAGACGGATTGGACTTTTGCGGGAGAACCGTTGGGAGTTATTAGAATTTGCAGTTCAGGGAATTGAAATACTAGAGTAGTCGAGTTGTGAAATGGTATAGAAGAATCATGCCTTTGAGGAAACAATTTGAAATTTAATTTGAAGTGCGTGGGAGACAACCTTCCTTATTTGATCATTAAGGTAAGTCGTTTTAAAATTCGGGACGAATTTTCTTTAAGGGGGAGTGAGTGTAACGACCCTAAACCTAGGCACTAGTTTAGCATCATATTATATGCATTTTATATTGATTGTTGACTTTATGTGCTAATTTTATGTCTTTAATTTTTTATGGGAAGTAAGGATGGAAATGAATTAACTTTAATGATAAAGGGGCTAAATAAAATAAATATAAAGTGTTGTGGTGAAGTTATAATAATTGAGAATAAATAAAATATTATATGTGGTCAAGGTGTGTTGTGTAAAGATTTGAAGTGTAGGTGGTAGTTGTATTTCCTTAGACTTTGAGGGGCTTAAGTGGAAAGTTTGAATTATTTCCTTATTTAGTCAAAAGGAGGCATGTGAGCCCATACTCCTTATCTTTTTCCCTCACCTCCTTCTCTTTAACCTCCCCATTTCCCTCATCATATTCCTCTTACTTCCTCCATTTCTCCATGGAAACTCCTCTCCAAAATTATCCCTTCCAAAATTCATAATAAATTCAATTTCCTTCCATTTGAAGATCCGTTTGTACTTTCTTGTTCGTGGCGGCGAGAGGAGCGCATCAAGCCCGGAAAATAAATGTTTCGTTTCACATCAATTTTGTAAGTTATTATGACTTCCTTCTAATAATTGCTCATTTTATGTGTTAATGAATATTTTGTGGAAAGAAAAAGGGTTTTGATATTTTTGAATAATGTTATTTGAGTAAAATGGATTATTTAAGGTTGAATTGATTTTTTGTGATGAGGTGGTGGTCTAAGTTGAAGGAATGAGGGTATAATGAGTGTAAGATGTTAATGACCTTAATGGAGTTAGTGTATGTGATTATATCAATCTTACTTTGATTTGGGAGATGTTGTGAGTATACCTCAATTGGGTTGAAAGAAGTAGAAAAAGGACTTGATATGCTTTTAATGGTGTGAGTTATTAGGACTTTCCTTTAAACTTGCTTATAAAATGTTAAATGTTGATATTAATTGTTATAATGGATGTTTGGTATATTAGAGTACTTTCTTGGAGTGGAAAAGTTGATTAATGACCTAAATGTGGTGTTGTTGTTCATAGGAGTT